>OX419596.1:3219058-3492442 GCA_948473455.1 Teleiodes luculella
TAAGTTGATTTGTATATTCCTGTTTATCTTCAGTACGTATAGTTTGTGGTAAAACCGCTGTTGCCGCCCTTTGATCTGTTTGCTTCGATAAGTTTTCGCAAAGAGTTGTCATACTAATAGTTTAAAGATAACGAATTGTTTACAAGTCTTTTAAAGGGAACTTGTACTACCCTCTGAATCCAAAAAACAATATAATAAAACTGTAGAAGTCGAAAATCTGTACATAGAAAAAATGCTAATTACTGAGTCAGGGGGATGTAAGAAGTGTAGGTCCGTTGGTATATGACTATTCTGTGGTAGATCTTTCCGTTTCCCCGTAAATTTGGCGAAGTTTGATTGGTCGTACCTTTTTGATACAAGTGTAGTCATAAGAAAAACTTTGGCATAGGTATCAAAGTTACGCCGAATAGCTGTGTTTTCTTTCTTTTTTAACACGTTTACGGACGTAACGTCTGTGGTAACGTCGCGTCGATAGCCGTAATATTGCTGGATTACAAGGCGACAACACAGCTACAGCCGTTTTGTTAAAATGTGTAGGTATAAAACGCTGCTCCGTCCGTGGCCGGTAATTTTTCATACAAAAACAACCACAGCAAGATCTAGTGTCTCTAAGATTGTGAGCATTTCCTGTGTCACTAGTTTGCTAGTGACACAGGAAAAGCTTACAATCTTAGAGAATAAATATACATAGAGCACGCGCATCGCTCCGCTGCCTTTATGTGCGTAAGCAGATGATGGGCGATGAAATCAATAACATTTTTCTTTTTGGATTTGTTCCTCAAGTCATGTTTGCAACTTATCACTGCACATCTTAAAGTGTTCTCCTATTAAATTACTTATTTTCACCGGGAAAAACAATCAGCTCCGATACCTAACTATTTGATACTAAACGAACGCGCTGAAGATATTTGGACTGTTCAGATCCGTTCGTGCTTACGGTTCATACCTACTCGATTACCTATTATAATTCTTTGAATAACGATCACGGCAAAATAATATTATTGTGCTGATAACCATTTGACCCCGTCGTTTTCCAGAGAAATGATAAGGATTCCCGCTGCACATCACATGTCAGAGCTATTTACTGGCACAAAAATACAATACTCTTTAAGTATGAACCAATAAATTATTATTTAGGTTCTGTAGATTTTTTCCTATGTTTAGTGTGAGTAATATCTATAAATTATTGAAAAAGCCAAAAACCTACTGCGTGTTTTTTTAATGTCTCATATCAAAATATTACGTTATTTGTAAGCATTACTTAAACCATTTATTAAGAGAAACTATTTACCTAATAGACCTCTTTTTTAATATTGACGGAAAATAAGTAATTTGGCGCCTGAAAACCACCATTTTGATTTTGAATAACTTTGATATGATTTACTCCACATTCGTAATCTTCGTAACTAGTCATTTTTCTAACTCGTCATATTCGACACTCGTCATGCTGCATAGAAATTACAGTTAGTTAGACAATCTGACTTTTTAAGTTGTGGAGACAAAGGGATGATCTTTCGCCGGGCATGGTGGTGAGGCCGGGGACTGTGGTCCAACTGTACTTCGTTGGAACTTGTATTTATTCAATGTCTTGCGAAAACTTTGATAGCGCGTTTCAGGTTTCGGCTTTTACTTGGTTACTCTTCTAATGACGTATTGGACATAGGCATTGTTTTCAACATGTGACTGCAATCGACTGCTCTCGGCAGTGTCAGCCTTATGTAGCGCGCGCGGTATTCGCTGAGTCAGGCGCGCCGATACGTCATTACTACCCCTCTAAGAGAAAATCAAGACTCCAGTTCTCGTGCCAGGATACGTTCGACGGATCAGCTCCGGTGTGGACGGTCTATGTCGCAAATGCCCGTGCTGTGAGTTGCGGTTTCTTCGAGCTGCGCTTGTCGCTACACTATGAATCCATTTGATACTCAGTAGTTGTCTGGCGAGATCCATCTGTGTTCAGAAGGTCATATTCGTGCTCTTTTGTCGGTGGTCACCAATGTGGAGGCAAAGGGAAGATCTTCCGCCGGGCATAGTGGCGAGCCCGGGACCGCGGGCGCTACACCGTTTATTTCACTAAACTATGTACTAGGCTACCGTTACTACCTAAACAATACATACCAGAGGCCTACTTATAAATATCGAATATACCCAGTGTCACTTATACTACCTGAATCTAACGATACCTCTCAAATTAAAAACCCTCAAGTAGTGTAGGCCACAAAGTGTACCAAAGAATTACACATACAAATGTGTGTTTGACATTTCTTCAAAACTCTCCTTCCGCTGCCAAGTAAAAAACATTTTTTTTTACTCACACTAGACGTGTATTATGGTAGGGTTAGATATTAGGCTGCAGCACTGTCGAAATCGTACGGCTAAATATTGTTTTATTTTATTAAAATTCCCTGCCTGTATTGCGGATTATCCATTGTTATTATTGTCTCATATAATTAAATCGTATTAAGAAAATCGGAAAACATGTAGACATCACCATACCAAGGAACCCTAAACAAATAAATAATTGCTATATAAACGCACCAGTGCTATAACCACAGAACATTAACGTTGACACAATTCGCGCTGCAAGTAAATGGTCTTCACACGCTAAAAATGTATTTGCTCAATTATGTTTTGTGTTTTTTAATGCTGTCGTGCACTTGTAAGTAAAATTTTATGAATAATAGAAAATCCTTAAAATTTGATTAAGCTTTAAATTTTTTGGAATCATAGTGTTCATTAGTGTTAATGTGCGTGTTAATATGTTTTTGGTATTAGTGCAAATAAAAAAATATATATTTTGTGTATTCTGTCTGAGTATCTAAAATCGAAATAATAGAAACCTGTTTTTAAGTAATATAAATCCATTTTTTGATTATTTTTAAAAACTGCTGTACATTAAAATTTGTACAGCAGTTTTTAAAAATATGTATATATTGCAGTTCGGTCTTTATTTTATTTTAAAATTAAATAATAGTACGGTTTGTTAAGAAATCTACCAGAAAGAAAGACCCTTAGTTTTCTATCTGAAGCATTTATATGCAAATAGGTAATTAAGGGTCTTTGTTTTTGGTAGATCTCTTCACGAAACTGTAACCTAGTATATTATATTAATAAAAAGCCGAACTGCATTTTAAATTTGAACGGCAGATTCTTTACAACCTCTCCAATACCTACATCACAACCTAGGAACCACTACATAATTATATACAACTTTAATTTCTATTAAATATACTTACGATTCAAGTAGTAAAAACTGCATTTTCTGAAAATGTTTATGTAATTTATGGACTGAATAGGGTAAAGTTATTTATTTGAGGTTCTGTCAACAGTCTTCTTCTTCTTCTCAGCCATATTCAACCACTTCAGTGTAAGCCTCTTTCAAAATACGCCATCTATTCCTATTTTGTGCCACCTCATACTTAATCTTGTTTTTTTTCTATAGATGGTCGACCGAGCCTATCAGAATTCCGACCAGACTATACGTATTCTTCAACGACCAAAAGTTACTACAAGCTATACACAGGTGGAACCACATGGCCGGAAGCTAAAGGGAAGTGCGAATCTGATGGAGGTCAGCTGTTTTACCCTGAAGATGAAGCTGAAGCGAGAGAAGTCAATAATTTACTATCACCATGGTCAGGGCGTAATTATATATGGATTGGTATCTCCGATTTACGAGAAGATACAGTTTATGAAACTGTCGATGGTAAGTTATAATTATTAGTGATGCGAGCGCAGTTTTTTTTTTAAGAATTGATTTATTCTTGAATCGCCGGACTTGGCATGTCGGAAAAAAAAAACGATAATGATAATAATATTTTACACCATAAAAACACTAGTTATTTAGTACATAACTAACATAATTGGGACCCGCGCTGTCTATATTAATTAATCAATTGGAAATGGACAAGGAAACTAGTTACATTCAAAATTTAATTAAATGCGAAGTAAAATATGAAGTAGTAAGCTAATACCTATAATATAATAGTAAGCTAAGAATCGTCCATGGTCGGCTGTTAAATGGTGATATTTTTCTGTGGGGAATTCCACACCGAGTCGCATGTTTTCAAATAAGTTTATAAAATAATGTAGTCACAGCTTATTTTATGTTATCTGCGTAGTTGGAAGAATTTTGAACCAAATATCTTCATCATCTAATTATCTTTAGTCTTGTAATAACCTTTAGAATATACGTACCACAAAATAGCTGCCAAATAAATTGACAGTTATGTTTTTATTTGTTTATGTCGCCCGCTGAGCGAAGTTCACCACAGATGGGATGAGTCATGGGGTGAACCGGATAGATCAAGTAACCACCATTGTGTTATCATGTGGCAGGCATATGAGCTCTGGCTGAAAGAATGTGATAAAGCAGGAGTATCTTTTGTCTGCAAATATAACCCAGAAGGCAGAGATATTTCAACGACTTATATACCACCGATTGAAGAACAAACGTATATTGTTCCCCTGGGTAAGTTGCTTTTTTTACCCATTGATTAACAAACGTATACTGCTCTCTTGGGTAAGTTGGTTTTTACCCATTGAAGAACAAAGGTTTACCGCTCCCCTAAAATGTTGTGTACTTGTTTATGACGTTAAATCACGAAAAAAATATTTCTATTTCCTTTGTTTCTGATTCTTTCTAACATTCCTAGCAATAAATTAAAATTATTTATTACTAATAATTTTATTTTATATCTTGTAAGTAGTTTATTTTGTTTGCACAGACCCGTCTCACTATTGTATCTCCTCACCGTAAGGTGCCTGGTAGAAATTTATACTCAGCGTTAGGGCCGCCTACATGTAGGTACACTTTCTATTATTTTTTTAAGTTTACTATATTGTTTTTCTATTGTGCATTAAAGTATATTCTATTCCAATTTTACAGTTGAACAGCCGACCGCTCCTATGTTCCGTGATGATTACACTTATTCTGCAAATAGAAATGCTTTCTACAAATTCCATAATGAATATACCAATTGGCATTATGCTGTTGCTAAGTGCCAATCAGAAGGCGCTCAGCTGTTCTACGCAGTCGACGAAGCGGAGGCAATAGAAGTCAGTGACTTAATACACCCCTGGACTGACCATGGCCAATCTCACATATGGATTGGTATTTCTGATATACGATTGGATGAAAACTATGAAACCATCGACGGTAAGTTTCTTTATTTTATTATAATAGGCCTGTGTCCTTAAAAAATGTAATTAGTCCGTCTTTTAGATTTTTCAAAAATAAGAGACACGTATTTTTTTATTTGTAAATCGGACCAAAAATTACAAAGATATAGCCCATTAAAGTAACGTGTGACGTCACACCGTGCTACGTTTGGTAGCACTAAGTGACGTCACACGTAACTTTAATGGGCTATATCTTTGTTATTTTTTGTTTAATCGAAAAAAGAAAAAATACGTGTCCAATATTTTTTTATAATCTAAAATACGGACTAAATAGAATGTAATTATTTTGACCCTTGACACAGGCCTATTCCGGCATTTAAATGGGGCCATCCTATGTCTTCATTTTGGGTGTTGTAGGAGGCGTCTAAGGGTTTCGGGTGTACGGATACAATAGATGGACTACAAAACACAAAAATATATGTCTTTCATCTTTTTAAAGATGATTTTAGCTTGAACCCCGTATGAGCTTATTAAAACTCTGCTCACCTCTAATAGGAAAAAAAGCGTGCCTTTATGTCTACGAGCTTTGTCTACGAGTATGACAAGGATCTTGAAAGGGTACTAGTATTAAGCCGGCTATACACATGTCTGCCGTGTATGCCTAACAGAGCGAGACGCAGTTATGTGTTAGAATGAGATACAAATCATCATATTTACTTACCTTAAATTACAATGACTCCGAGAGGCTTTGATATCCTATATCCGGATTAATAATGAAACAAACCACAGCGTGAAAGTCAGGGGACATCCTAAACCTTCATATCTTTTTGGACAATTTTGTACATCTGCTTCTTATGATAAGAGTTATAAAATAATTTAATGAATTATAATTTAATTTATAAGAATTATAAATTATTATTGTTATTATTCAGGTCGCCCTCTGAACGAAGTACACCACCGATGGGACACAGCATATGGAGAACCTAACAGAGGACACGGCGACCGTCACTGTCTTATAATGTGGAACATGTACGAAATGTGGCTAAAACCATGCTCAAATGAAGACAGGTTTGTGTGCAGATATATACCAGGAAGTAGTCAAAATGGTGAAACTGTAATGGAAGTCACAGAGGGGACAACAGAGGTATTCAAGATAACTACTCCTGTCATTGCAGAGGCCACAGAATCAGGTAAAATCTATATATTAAAACTTTAGAGGTCAAAATTATGTACATAGAAAAAAATGCTTAAAACCGAGTCAGGGGGATGTAAGAAGTGACATAGAACATAACCAGATTTGTTTAAATTATTTGTTTCTCTGTTTGTCTGTTTGTACGGGCTAATCTCCGAAAATCCTAAACTGATTCAAATAAAATTTTGTATGGTGGTACCTTATATCCCCAGTCAACATTTTAGATACTTTTTATCCCAGAAAATTAAAGAATTCCCGTAAAATAATAAAAAAACTACGGCAACTTATATACTGCCCAGTGCATTGTACGGGCTTATCTCCGAAACTACTGGACCAATTTAAATGAAATTTTGAATGGTGGTGGTACCTTATATCAGTACCCAGTCAACATCTAGGATACTTTTTACCTCGGGAAAATATCTCATTCCTACGGGAAACTGTGTACGGAAAGGTAAAAAAACAACGCGGGCGTAGCCGCGGGCGGACAGCTAGTATTTAATATATTTTTGCAAAGTGTGCCCTTTATTTTCCCTATGTAGTTATTGTAGAGGTGAACCTTGCTTTACCTCCTCCAAAGGTCTCCACAGGGATAGGTTTTGCGCTGCCCGCATCTAACGGCTTCTTGCAATCTTTACGATTCAAAAATATTCTTTGTCGACACCAAGAAACACAAAAAAGGAAAACGAACATAGAAAACAATAGTTCACCACCAAAAAATTTTTGAAACACTATAATTTGTTATCATTGCATAATTTTTCCCAAAAAATCTTGTATGTAATATTTTTTTGTAATTAAAATTTATCGAGGGATTTTAAAAATGTTAATTGTAATTTGAGAATTTAATTAAATGAGATGTCAGTATAACAAAGGTACTATTTCACACAGTGAGGGCTTATATCTTTTTTGCAACAACACTTATGGTCTGTCACAGGTCTTGACATTTCTGGGCTTCCATCTGAAGTGGTAACCGAGAGTGATCTGCCTCGCAGTCACGTCAGTCACGTTGAATTTGGCAATTTGGTGGGAGAAGAGCTGCAGAGGTTCCCGCAAACAAAGAGGCTTGGAGTCATGATTGCTGTTCTAGAAGTAATAAGAGATAATGCTGGGGAGGAAGCTCCAATAGAGTGTCTTTCCGGACCACAACAATAACAAAGTTTTGCTATAAAATAATGCAGGCGCAACATTACCTTTACTCTTTTATCTTTATCTTAAACTAAGTATATTTGTATTGTTTTATACGTTTGATGATAATAACGAACATTACAATGTATCAAAATATTTTTTTAGCATATTTAAGTAATACCATACTTTATAAACTGTTATGAATGAAGTTTGAACTTTTGTTAGCACTCAAATTTTACAATAAATAAATAAATAAAAACCTACCTTTATGATTTGGTGTTTTATTTATTTTTGTTATCATAGCATCTTAAATAATTGTACCAGGCATCTTTCGAAAGAACAACCCAAGATGAACTTAACTTAGGTATACCACAGATTAACGAGAAAGTAATGGTAAGGTGGGTTGTAATGAGGAGACACTTGGGAGACACTTAGCAGAAAAAAGTGAGACTAAATTTGGCAAATATTCCACCGAAAGAAAAGTTCATAAATTAAGAGAAAGATTGACGAGCCAAGGTCTTTATGCAAAACGGTACAGTAGGCAGGAAATGCGGCTGGACATGTTGACTATAAGAGCGCTCGTATTCCGTAGCAGTATTGGTGAATATCGTAGTTTAAATGTCCAACCGCATATACTGGTTTCTGTATTACATGCTGGCGTCCCACAAGGGTCTATACTGGGTCCATACTTTTGAGTGATACATATACTGATTTATACGTCGGATTTTCTCCCGATGTTTTCCTTAGCCATAAGAGCTTCGAAAATACGTACAATTATGTACCGAGACGGAAACCTCGCGCCGCGCCTCCTATATGGAAGTAAACGGCCCCAGCCACTTGGCCGCCGACGATGCTCTCTTATAATTTTTATTTATAACCGTGGTTCCGTGGTTGAGTGGTCAAAAGTTCGTGTGACGTTACGGAGGTTCCGGGTTCGAATCCTGGTGGGGATCCATCAAACAAATATCACTTTGTGAGGCTTTCCCCAGTTTGGTTAGGATAATGCAGGCTGAATCACCTGAATGTCCGAAAAGAAGATGATTCCGTGCATGCTTTGGAAGGCACGTAAATCCGTTAGTCCCGGCTACTATCTACGGATGTAGTAGTTATAGGAGCTACATCGGAAGCTTAAGGCGGCTCAACAATTCCGACACCAGGGTTTGTAAGGTAAGGTAAGGTAGAAATTCAAAATTATTGTTAAGGAGAAATTGATTAAGAAAGCCTATTATAAAATAACAGATTACTTAGAGGATAAACATCCATGGGAATAGTTGCTTGGGTGACAGGCTTTTTCAATCGTACTTTACAAAATATTGTTAGGGTTGACTATAGTAGACTGCCGTACGAATTTGTTGGAAATAAAATATATTGGTAGTTAGCTGGGGGCTGTAAGATTATAATTCTAAAATATTATCGTGCGGAAACTTGTAGTTTTTTAGACGGTATTTAAGCCCCAAAAATAGGTTCCTTCGGGGTGTTCGTTCTTTTTTTTTTTTGCCACCCAGAAAGACAAGTAAATCAAAATCAACTTTGGACTAGTATGGTGGGGCCCCTAAAAAACTACAAGTTTCCGCACGATAATATTTTAGAATTATAATCTTACAGCCCCCAGCTAACTACCAATATATTTCTTTCCAACAAATTCGTACGGCAGTCTACTATAGAAACCCCATATTGTTATTTATTTGTAATTATTATCATAATAACTGTAAAAATTCTTCAAATATTTTGAAACTTGGTGAACGCATCAAGTCACAGCTTGCGAATATATTATTTGATGTTGTTAATAGTGGAAAACCTAAATATCTGTACACTAAACTCACTTGGAGGCGCTCAAATAGACTCACCTCACATGTTCTTGTTACACCACGGCATCGTACTGCAGCCTTCCGCGGAAGTTTCAAATTTCAAGCCACGAAATGCTGGAACGATCTTCCTCCACCGCTTAGATTAATTACAGTTAAACGTAGATTTAAAAATGAAGTTCGTAAACACTTTTTAATGCAGCAGAAGGCTGTCAGTAATTAAGAAAAATGGCTTGAAAAGAAATCGTGTTTACCCGCAATCGTCGTATTTTATTATGACTTATTTGGCTTTAGTATTTTTATGAGAGGCAGGTGGGCAAAAGATTTTTACTTGTCAAAGATTTTAACTTGAAAAATTTTTTATATTTACTTACAGTATGATATTTCTATGTGTATATTGTGTGAATGTTACTGCTGTTTTGGATATTTTAGATTAGACCTACTAACGTGCACATTTTTAATTTCATGTATCGTATGTTTATTTATAATTACTTATGTATTTATTTATGTACTACATGTATTTTAGTTCTATAATATATATTATACTATATCTATATCTTTGACTCCATTTTATAGGCGCACTCGCACTACTGCTAGGGTACTAACAGAATAACAGCGCTGTGACGCGATTAGCGCCACAGTATTATGCTGAGTTAGGGCCTATTTAAGGGTGCGGTACTTACTGTTGCTTTGTTTTAATTATAAAAAATCTGTTATTTTCATCATGTATGTACTTCTAAATAAACGTTTTTATTATTAATATTATGTTGGTACACTTTAAGATCACGGGTCTATAGAGACCCGGTCCTTTGGGAGGCGTGCATGGGGCCAAAGCCCGTTTAGTACCATTTATTCTAAAATGTGAGATGGCACGCACCTACCGGGGCCTATCCTCCAACACACTACAGAAATGTGCTGGAGGACAGTCCCCGCTAGCTGCAGAACTATTGCCAGGGAGGGACAAACGTTGGTCTGGGCTATGAGGGTGGGAGTTAGTGGACTGGATAACTGGGCTATTGAGGTGAGATAGCGGACGTCTGCTTGTTAAAGATCTCACAACAATAAATCTAGCAGACGGTGACTTGCCACTTAATAAATGGGCTACCCTAAATGGCCGCACGCATGGTGCGACAAGGGAGCAACATTGTCGTAAGGGGCTCAGGGTGCGGAGAGGTGAGACTGCGGGGCGTTAGACTTCGGTGGAACACCTAGTAGAACCCCCGGCGTTATGACATTTTACACTTCCACCCTGGAGCATAGGTTCCGCTCTTGCGCTGTTCACTCGAGGCCGGCCAGTTAAGGCAAGCCAAGAGGCGAGGGCTAAAGTTGGTAAAGTGCCCTCTGAATGTCGCGAGCCACCCTTTTTATTGTATGTTGTTATGATAATAAGTAAGTAATGAGTATAAATCTGCTTCGCATTGAAAGGGTCACTCACGATATCTTATGTGGAAACACTCACCCTCAGCGAATGTCTCCAGGTCTGGATCCTCTTTGATTGGTTTTCTCTTAATGCTGAGCGTCACCTTTTCTCCCTCTCCTTCCTTGCAGCACAATAATGTCTGGGAAATCTACCACCTGTAAATTTAATGCACAATGAACAACATGTGCTAAGTACCACAAAAACCATTGTCTTTTATTTTTACTCTTTAACTTATTGTTTACATCTTATTCTTTAGATGATTCATTATATGTGGTAGGTAAGCTATTTTGGTTACCATATCATTATCAAATACCTTCAAAGTTATATTATTATTATGCTTATCTTATGCAAGGTATTATTGTTAACTGTATAGATAGTGTATCATTCTCTGGTTATTCTTTGACCAATCATATTGGTGGTCGAGGCATTCATCCCCAACACTTTATTATTAAACAGTGATCCGAAGACCCTATGTTTTGATGTTAGCAGTATCCGCCGGGCCATGCGGCGACTACTAACATCCTTTACGTTTGTAAGAGCCAGCTGGGCCAGAGACTAACTCTTACCAAACGTTCTGCGTATTAATGTGAGCTCACTACGCTAGTGAAACCGCCCTCCCCGTCGATGTCTGTACGACGAGGACTCGGTCCACTGTCTCTTTGCGATACACTATAAATGCTACCTTTTAAGAATTGTTCAAACATGTTTCACATTAAGATCAAATAGTTTAAATATTAATTAGTTTCTGTAATACTTAGCTTACGATTCTGCAGGCAGGCAGGATCTTCATGTTATTACACTTAAATTATTAAATGAAAGCTTTAGATAAATTTTACTGTATTTAGATAGGTACTTGGCGCCTAATTTTATGAATGACATTTGTCTATGACAGATAGTAAGTGTTGCCATAATTATTTACCTCTTTGGAAGATAGCATATTGGGACATCGCGATTCGTCGCGACACTCCCGACGACGACGAAGTTACAACAAGTCCATTAAATCGCGCGTCCACTCTCTTATCTTCTCTCGAGCCTTGACTGACGCGTGTCTTAATTCTCTTACATTAGGATTATGTTCTTCCTCAACTATTTCAGTGCTCTCAGTTCTGTTTTCAACATTTTCTAACATCTCTGTTATAGGATCTTCACAATCTTCCATTATTTCTAATCTCTGAGTTTTAAGTTCTGTAGTTTTGTTTTTAGGTTCTATTCCAGGTTCGTCACAATCTACGGAAGTGTTTTCTGTACGTACGTTAGCTTCATCAACTTGAGGTATAGAATCCATTTCATTTGGTAAAGGTAAGTCCAACAGCATTGGAGTAATTCTTCGTCTTTCATGTATACTAACTGTCTTTTCTTTTTCAGGTACATCATCCTCCACTTCCAACGGGTAAAGATGACTGATGGAACGAGTAAATTCAGTATTACCAACCTTTACTCGTGCTATTCTACAATGACCATCCTTTCCTTTAAGCAGAGATATGATTTTTCCAACTTTCCAGTTTTCACGGTTTTTAGTATCACCTTTTATCTGAACTACATCTCCTAGTCTCGGTATCGTTGATTTAGTTATTCTTGGTTCTTTGTGAGAATTCTGATATCTTTCTCGCAAGCTAGGTAAGTATTGATCGACGAACATTTTCTTAAATTCGTTCAGCATATTTAGTCCACGTTTCCAGCCTTCTACTAGATCTTGTTTGGTTACTGTCCCTTCTGGATAAGATCCTTTTTCGGATGAAGTAGTCACTATGCATTTACCTAAAGCAAGAAAGTCTGAAGGTCTTAAAACATCTTCAACATCAGATCCAACACAAGTCAATGGTCGTGTGTTTACTACAGCCTCGATTTCTTTTATTACAGTGATGAGTTGATTTTCTCTTAGTAAACTTTTGGTAACAGTCCTTTTGAGACAATGCTTCACGAGTCCAACAAGGCGTTCATAAAAACCTCCATGCCATGGAGCTAACTGTGGAATGAATTTCCATTTGATATCATTGGTAATGCAATATTTGTCAGATAGTACATCTGCTGTTAATTTAAATTGTAAGGCATTATCTGAAATTATGATTGCTGGTGACCCTCTAGATGCGATGAATCTTCTTAATGCGAGTAAGCATTCTTCAGCAGTGAGATCTCTCACCACTTCTAAGTGTATAGCACGAATAGCTAGACAGGTGTACAAACAGATCCATCTCTTTTCAGCATTTTTATCCGTTGCTACAAGCAAAGGTCCCAAGTAATCAATTCCAGTGTAAGTGAAAGGTGAACTGTAGTTCACTCTTTCCTTTGGGAGTGCAGGTGTCGGAGGTAATTTAAAAGGTCCTCCTCCATGCTTAATACAGCTTGTACATCTTCTTAAAACTTTCTGTACTTTACTTCTCCCTTGAGGGATCCAGTATGAACGTCTGATTAGACTTAAGGTATGGTTTACACCGACATGATAATTCTTCTCATGGGTTGATATAATCAGTTTAGTAGTGAAGTCACAATCTTTTGGGATTAATATCGGGTATCTTTTATCATAAGACCAATCAGCATATTTTAGTCTTCCTTTACAGCGAAGTATGCCATCCACATCAGTGAATAATCCAAGATTCCTTTTCAAATTTGTTTCTTTGCCTTCTATTTCTTCAGGAAAGAACTCCGTTTGTATTCTTTTTATCTCTTGTATGTCTGATAACGATTCATTAGATTTCGTAGAAACTTCCTTTACAGAAATCTCTTGTTCATCTGACATATCCTGTCTAATATCGTTCTCCACATATTCACTTACTGTAGATACTTCTTCTTCATTCGAGAGACCCTCCCCACTCAAAAGAGAAAGTTCGCTCCTACGACTTGTAGGCCAAGTCTTGGAATCGCCCAGCAAAAATTTTGGACCGGACAGCCAACTTCCCTTTTGGTCTCTGGAATTTGTAGTTCTTGTCGCTACATCTGCCGGATTAAGTTCCGACGGCACATATCTAATAACGACCGACGCGTTCTTTTTTATCTCTTCTATTCTTTTAGAAATGAATGGAGGCAGAAGTTTATGACCGTAATACCAGTCAATCACAATTTGACTATCAGTCCAAATAGTGAATTGTGTAAAGTTGAAGTGTAGATATTTGGTTACATATTTAAGTAGACGGCTTCCAATCAACACACCGAGCAGCTCTAAACGTGGGATCTTAAGATTCTCTTGATCTTTGATGGGTACCAAGCGAGATTTTCCAATGACAAAGCTTACTTCTTCCCCATTAGCTACATAAGCAGCTGCTGCATATGCTTTTGTTGAAGCGTCTGTAAATATGTGTAACTGAACATCAGTATCTTTATTCTTGAAGTATTTTCGCGGTAATATGATATTTTGAGTTTCCTGTAGCTGTTTTGCAATGTTTTGCCATTCTCTGGCCAAATCATCAGGTAATGTAGTATCCCATTTATATTTCTCTATCCACAGTTTTTGCAAAAAGAGTTTTGCTGGTAATAAATCTGGTACCGCATATCCACATGGATCATAAATTGATGCGATATTCTTTAATACTTCTCGTTTAGTCCTGGCATCAGTAGTTTTCTTTGGCTTTAATCGAATGGTATCCTCTTTTGTGCACCAATTGAGTCCTAATACTTTTATTTCACTGTCCTTAGAAACATCTGTCGACGGAATGCTTTCGATGAATGGTATCGAATTTGAACTCCATTCTCTTAGATTCATTGAAATGTCTTGAAATGCTTTCTTACACATTTTATACACTGTCTTCGCTTCTTGGATTGTGTCAGCTCCGGTTACAAGGTTATCTACGTAAATGTCACTTACTATATTTTTCAGAATCTTTTCCTCTGAATTTAATAAGTGGTATTTTAACGTAGCATTCAAGAGGAAAGGGCTCGATATGATTCCGAATGGCACTCGGCAGAAGCGCAAATGTAACAAATTACTTTTCTCTGCTGGTCTCGTAACATCTTTTAGCCATAAGAAGCGAGTCGCGTCTCTATCTTTCTGATGTAGCGCGATTTGTAAAAAAGCCTTCTCCACATCTGCTACCATTCCAATTTGATGACATCTAAATTTTAAGAATATTCCTGTCAGGTCTTCTAACATGAGTGGACCACAATGTAGACATTCGTTAAGACTTTTACTATCTTTGGTTTTTGCTGAAGCATCATATACGATACGAATTGGTTTACCAGGATGACTAACAGCATGATGTGGTAAGTAATGAATAGGATGCTCCATTACTGCAGGTTCTAGTTCAACATCCGGTACAAGTTCTATTATTCCCTTTTCCATTTGTTCTCTTAGAGTTGTATCATATGAAGATAATACCTCGAAATCTATTCGTTTCAATAGGTTTACTAATCGTCCAACCGCTAAACCAAAATTAGACGGTAATTCCGGTGGATATTCAATCCATGGCCAACCGACCGTGTATCTGTTGTTAATCAGTTCTATGGTGTCATTAAACTGTTTGATAGTTTCTTCATCACGTGTAACCTTTGGTGAGTCGCATATGCCAATAGATTCTAATTCCCACAAGCATTTTAAATTTCCACTGTCTAATGGAAGATCCGGTGGAGTCAATTTATTTTCTACTGCTTGAAAGTAAGTTATCGCTGTTAGATCATCATTGGCCTTTCTTGTGTTTGATTTTCCTGTTAGTATCCAACCAAGTTTTGAGTCAATTAAGAACAGATTTTCTTCTAACTTTATTCTGTCATGTAAGATCAAAGAGAAATAGTAGTCATTTCCGATTAGAACGTCAATTCTTGACGATAGTGAACCATCGTCAGCTAAGATAGCATCATCTTTCCATTTATTCAAATCTAAATCTGCATAAGGTATGCCTTGAGAAATGTGAGGAACAACGTTAGCTAATATTGTTAATGTTTCGTTAGTTCTCGTTTGTATTTCTAGCTTCACTAGATTGCTTTCGATTATTTGAGGTGTTCTTGATCCGAATGTAAAGACAGAGAGTCTACTCTCTTCTTCAACTGGAAGATTCAATTTTTTGGCTATTGCTTGAGTAACATAAGTACGTTGGCTTCCAGAATCTAACAAGACGCGGCATTTTGTGTTTATAGAGTGATCATCATCACGTCGAACCTTTACTACAGCTGTTTGGAGTACAGTGGAACTCATTGCATTAGAGTGTAGTGTGTTAGTTTGCTCAATCTTACCCGTGCAAACTTTTGGACAGAGTGCTCTATTGTGTATCCCCTTCTTGTTGCAATGTACGCAATATGATTCTCTTTTACATGCTCTTATGTTGTGGCCTGTACCGAAGCAGCCATAACATCTTCCTTTAATTTTATCTTTTCTTTCTTGAAGAGTTTTGAATTTTTTACACTGATCATTGAAGTGTGCCTCTTGGCAGAAGATACACTGCAATTTTCTTTTCTTTCTTTCTGGAATTTCTCTCCTTCTATATTGCTCCTCTGGTTTCCTTTTCAGTTGTTTTCTATAGCCTTCTTTATATCTCTTATTATTTTCTTCTCTTTTCACTTCTGCTTTCCCTTCATTAACATTCAATACCAATCCTCCTTTTCTGTCTCGTTTGTTATTATTCGGTACCATCTTCCTAGGTCTCCCCATTTTGTTATATGCATTCACATGTAAAGTCTGAGTGGTAAATTCTTCTTTCTGGGTGTCTGTAGTAATTCTATTAGCATCTTCTTTGGCTGATACAATTAATTCAAGTTGTCGACGAATCTCTTCTATAGATTCTGTGTCTACTTTTAATTTTAATTCGTACACTATATCAGACGGCATCTTTTCCATTATCAAGAATCGCAGATGGTTGTGATTTATGTTTTCACCTAACGACTTCAATACTCGTAGGTGTCTTTCTATTTCGTTAAGAGTATCTCGAACTTCTGATATATTTCTTCCTGCTGGTGTCTTTACGCGATATAATGCTGCATAGTGAGCATCAATTATGTGACTTTCCTTTCCGTACCTATTTTTAAGTGTCGATACTGCAATATCGTAATTTTTATTCGTTGTATCTAATCCTTCAATAGTTTTCTTGGCGTCCCCCTTTAGTGAAGATTTTAAATACAGAAGTTTGTCTACATCGGCCAAATTCCGGCTACCTATGTTCGATTCGAACTGGTCCCAGAATTGATGCCACTCTAAGATGTCTCCGTCGAATTCAGGTAGATTCAATTTAGGTAATTTTCCCGAAATATTTCTTCTTTCAGTTTGTGTGACAACCTTATCATCTTTTACTGTTTTGATTTTGACAGCTAATTCCGAAAGTACCTCTTCACCTTTCAGTTGTATTTCACTAAATGAAGATATGTCATCAGCAGAAGAAGATTCCGAGCATAGACGAAAATAATTATTTAATTCAGTTGTAAAACGGTTGATCGCAGTTTCAAGTTTTTTGAAAATAACCTCTGCGTTAGATAAATCATCTATTTAACACTGAGAGCAACTGAAGTAAAATCCTTTATTTGGTTTGTAATTAACCTAAGTCGGTTTATCATTAACTCTTCCATTTCGGTTTTCTGAAATAGACGATAGCAAAAACAACAATAATAATTTTAATTTTCAAATATTAGTTACATTCTTATAATTTGTAACAGCAATGATGCAGCATTCCTTTCTTGTTTAATAACACACTATGTGTGTACATGGAACAACACCCTGTATATTTAGTTTAATAAAATTAACACCCTGTATATTTAGTTTAATAAAATTAATACCCTGTATATTTAGTTTAATAAAATTAACACCCTGTATATTGTGTAGGTACATAAAAGTTTAAATGGTACATCAGTCTTTCCAAAAGGAAACAATATTAGGTACTGTATTTACTCCCTTGTTTACTCATCAACACAATATTTGTATTTATTTGTTTATTTATTTAGTATGCTAAGGAAATGTGCTTTACTATTATTCTTAGGTAACTGCCTATTTATTTACTAAGAAAATAATTAACTAATATTTATGCAAATCCTTTTATTGAAATTAGTTTGTTTATATACTTAGAAATATCTTATTTATTATGTACTACATTATTAAGTTTATAATTTCAATTTCAATTCTATTTCATATGTATTCATTTACTTTAGGTTTGTTTTTATTTAATAATACTGAATTATAACTCAATCTTGTAACCAACCATGGTTTACTTTGTACTCTTTGTAAGTCAACTAAAATACTGATCACCCCTTTTTAAATAAGAGAGTATGTAGGTATATTTATTTATTTTTATTAATGTCAACTCACTATAGAAAGAAATTACTTCATAATTTATCACAACACATATACATGATGATAGTAAATGTATCTGTTAATTATGCTTAAGGTTACCTAGAATCGTTACTCCTCATCCTAGAATTATAAGTATTTTTTGCATTTTAAACACTATAATTCGATTTAGTTAAAGTTAACTAGTGTTACCTAATAGTACCGAAGAAGAATTTTGGCTGTTTGCCAGATTTGTAACAACAAGTAACAAAAGTTAATTATTTATGTCACATACCTCTTTCCTCCTTTATAGTAAGTAAGTGACACCCTTAGCAGTCCTTGACCACTATTTTGGTGGCCTGTTCAAGTAGGTAGGTACCTGTTTGAAAGTGATATGATAAAAAATTTCATCGGCTAGACCTAAGATTTATGTTTCAGATTTGGTCAGACTTACACACTATCTACATGTTTTGTGTAGGTAGAATTGTTTATCTTTCATACTACCAGCTATGGACAGACACAATAATATACTTTCTGTTGTGGAAAATCACTAAAATAACCTTTGAGTAAACACTTATTTGTTTATATTATGTAAAGGTTACAAAGTGAGATTTATGTGGTCAAAAGGTAAAAATATCTCTTCACCAGTGTAGGCCAAGTTTTTTAGGTTTATAATCTCACTTCTAGAACACTGAATTCACTTGGTGTGCACTTGCAATCATCACTGACTCAAATGAATACAAATCACTGCAAAACTAGTTATGTTTTATTTGATAGTGGTCTTTATACGTTTATTACTTGTTACTTCATGATTTAGCCATGAATTGGTTCAGTTTCAACCACTTGTTGTAGGTAGGTAGCTATCATGACAAGAAAAGTTTCTGACGTTTCTACAAAAAAGTTTACTTAGTGATTTTCTCGCCCGAACCGCTTGTCTTGTTGCTTGTTTGGGGCACGGGTCCTCTACTTTAGTAATATGACTTCTATCGTGTGCCCAAACAAAAGAATTTTACAAAATTTAGCAAACAAATTGGTGAGGGGCCCACCAAAGTAACAGTATACCGCTCACTTTCAGATTCAACTCAGATTACTAAATAATTTTACGTTTTTTACCTTTATGGTTCAAAATAAAGTAGTTAGAAGTATAAATCACGTAAAAATCTAGAAATTAACGACTTACCAACAATTTTCTTTATATGAACTAGCTCAACGACCAGAACCAGAATGTTCCCGCTTCAAAAATGGCGGCTAGACATGAGTGAGTAGGTAATGCGTACGTATGATGTAAGAGGTAATATCATCAAGACAATGCAACACATTACGCGAGTATTACAACCAGCACACCAGTACACATCACACATAATATGAAGCAAAATCAGCTTGACGTAGAAAAGATTGACAGGTGACGTGTAATAGCACCGGTTGATATCACTTTTCGAATGTAATGAGTAATGAGTAATGTGATATGTCATTTTAGCGTAGGTACTGTTTTGCGCATGATGGCGGCGCGGCGGCGGTAAAAATGATAGCTTACCCACGCGTGCCAATAACCAACATAGTTCGTAAATCGTATTAAAATAAACGTTTTTATAGATATTTCTGTAAATTTTGATTCGGTTTAACCTACATATGATTAAGTTTCAATGAGGATTCAATAAGAAATTCCGGATTAAAAAATTCAACTTTATATCACAAAGTGCATCGTAGCGCCATCTATTAGAGAGAAAAGGCAACTTTTACAAATGAATAGCTTTCAATGAAATTTTCTTTTTATGTAATTCTTTACAGGATCCAGACCTGGCTGAAGCCTCTGGGTGTTCCCAAATCCCAGCAGCATCTCCACCATGTCGCGAGCCACCCTTTTTATTGTATGTTGTTATGATAATAAGTAAGTAATGAGTATAAATCTGCTTCGCATTGAAAGGGTCACTCACGATATCTTATGTGGAAACACTCACCCTCAGCGAATGTCTCCAGGTCTGGATCCTCTTTGATTGGTTTTCTCTTAATGCTGAGCGTCACCTTTTCTCCCTCTCCTTCCTTGCAGCACAATAATGTCTGGGAAATCTACCACCTGTAAATTTAATGCACAATGAACAACATGTGCTAAGTACCACAAAAACCATTGTCTTTTATTTTTACTCTTTAACTTATTGTTTACATCTTATTCTTTAGATGATTCATTATATGTGGTAGGTAAGCTATTTTGGTTACCATATCATTATCAAATACCTTCAAAGTTATATTATTATTATGCTTATCTTATGCAAGGTATTATTGTTAACTGTATAGATAGTGTATCATTCTCTGGTTATTCTTTGACCAATCATATTGGTGGTCGAGGCATTCATCCCCAACACTTTATTATTAAACAGTGATCCGAAGACCCTATGTTTTGATGTTAGCAGTATCCGCCGGGCCATGCGGCGACTACTAACATCCTTTACGTTTGTAAGAGCCAGCTGGGCCAGAGACTAACTCTTACCAAACGTTCTGCGTATTAATGTGAGCTCACTACGCTAGTGAAACCGCCCTCCCCGTCGATGTCTGTACGACGAGGACTCGGTCCACTGTCTCTTTGCGATACACTATAAATGCTACCTTTTAAGAATTGTTCAAACATGTTTCACATTAAGATCAAATAGTTTAAATATTAATTAGTTTCTGTAATACTTAGCTTACGATTCTGCAGGCAGGCAGGATCTTCATGTTATTACACTTAAATTATTAAATGAAAGCTTTAGATAAATTTTACTGTATTTAGATAGGTACTTGGCGCCTAATTTTATGAATGACATTTATCTATGACAGATAGTAAGTGTTGCCATAATTATTTACCTCTTTGGAAGATAGCATATTGGGACATCGCGATTCGTCGCGACACTGTAGGCCTACTATGTAAGTAGCGACAGGCTCGAGAAGCTGTCAATCGCGACATAGTGACATTAGAGCCATAGTAGTTCTGTCAATATGTCGCGTTTGACAGCTTCTCGAGCATGTCGCTACTTACATAGTAGGCCTACTGAACTCGGGTCCGTGGTGACGCCAATCACCAACAGCTTCGCCACAAAGCTGCCCTGCGGGTTTATTATTATTATAATTATTATTATAAAAATATGTTTAAAAGATGCAACGCCTGTGGAGTTTCTTCGGCGAGCTCTTCTCCACAGAAGACAGCCAAATTTTTGAACTCGCCAGAAAAGATAATTTAAATGACATAACTAAGTGATGTAATAATGTCCAAAAGTTAAAAAATAAATTCTTTGATTCTTTGATTCTTTGAGGTTAACCTTGAAACCCACTTGATAAGAAAAAGAAGAATACTTTTAATTTACCTAAGTAATTAGTTCATGTAACACTCTTTTTTTACTCATGAAAGTGAACAACTTTCTTTAAGGAACATAAGTTGAAATCTCAAAAGTAAGTATTCAAGTTTTCATATAAACTTCAGTCATGTGACCGCCACTTGTAAAGAAAGAAAAATATTTTTTCTCTTTTTATTATTATTATTTATTAGGGTGAACGTAGCTTTGTAACGGTGATTTTTGAAATCGGCACAGTAGTTTTTGAGTTTATTCATTACATATATACACAAGTACACACACACACAAATACAAATCTTTCCTCTTTACAGTATTAGTATAATTTGTTTTTTGTTGTATTATAAGTTGAATTATAATTTTGAGATTTAAACATTTATTTCTTATGGAAAGTTGTTCAGTTTTAATGTGTAGGTACTACCACTGTATTTCGGATAAACAGCCAGTTAGATTTCACGGTGTATATTAAATATGAAGCGTCAAATAAAAACTAGAGCGATTAAGTAGGTAATTGTAATACAATTTTGTATAACTACTAGCGCCACCCTTACTGCTGAACCATGGTCTTGAACAGAAGATCGCTCGCCATACCCTTCGTGTTAGGTTACATATGAACCTAAATTATCTAGAAGTGGTTTTAACCGGTTATAAGTTTTGACTGTAACATCCCATCCCATGGTCTAAAGGTCTTCTACTCGGACTGTCAAACTTGTCACAAGCCTACATCATCATGCTGTTCATCCTTGTCGAATGCGTATTATTCGACAAGGATGAACAGCAAATGACGTAGGCGTGTGTCAAGTAACGTGGTCGCAGTGTTAGACCTTGTTTTTTTAGATCATGGTATATCCCAACGGTAGTACTTAACATCCTTGGTATATCTCCTGTTTATTTATCTTCAGATCCTTGGTATA
This sequence comes from Teleiodes luculella, assembly GCA_948473455.1. NCBI lineage: Eukaryota > Metazoa > Arthropoda > Insecta > Lepidoptera > Gelechiidae > Teleiodes > Teleiodes luculella. The sequence goes on from OX419596.1 coordinate 3,241,127, forward strand.
TCCCCTGTTTATCTTCAAATCCTTGGTATATCCCCTGTTTATCTTCAGATCCTTGGTATATCCCCTGTTTATCTTCAGTACATAACATTTCGTGGTAAAACCGCTATTGCCGCCCTGCGGATACTTATCGAAACAAACAGATCAACTGTTTGTTTCGATAAGTTGTTCCTCGAGTCATGTTTGCAACTTATCACTGCGCATTTTAAAGTTTTCTCCTATTAAATTACTTATTTTCACCTAATTATTTGATACTAAACGAACGCGCTGAAGATATTTGGACTGTTCAGATCCGATTCGTGCTTACGGTTCATACCTACTCGATTACCTATTATAACTTTTTGAATAACGACCACGACAAAATAATATTTTTGTGCTGATAACTATTTGACCCCGTCATTTTCCAGAGAAATGATAAGGATTCCCGCTGCAAATCACATGTCAGAGCTATTTACTGGCACAAAAATACAATACTATTTAAGTATGAACCAATAAATTATTATTTAGGTTCTGTAGATTTTTTCCTATGGTTTTATGGCCGTTTAGTGTAAGTAATATCTATAAATTTTTGTAAAAAGTCAAAAACCTACTGCGTGTTTTTTTAATGTCTCATATCAAAATATTACGTTATTTGTAAGCATTACTTAAACCATTTATTAAGAGAAACTATTTACTTAGTAGACCTCTTTTTTAATATTGACGGAAAATAAGTAATTTGGCGCCTGAAAACCACCATTTTGATTTTGAATAACTTTGATATGATACTCCACATTCATAATCTTCGTAACTAGTCATTTTTCTAACTCGTCATATTCGACACTCGTCATGCTGCGTACATTCACCTGCATAGAAATTACAGTTAGTTAGACAATCTGACTTTTTAAGTTGTGGAGGCAAAGGGATGACCTTTCGCCGGGCATCGTGGTGAGGCCGGGGACTGTGGTCCAACTGTACTTCGTTGGAACTTGTATTTTTTCAATGTCTTGCGAAAACTTTGATAGCGCGTTTCAGGTTTCGGCTTCTACTTGGTTACTCTTCTAATGACATATTGGACATAGGCATTGTTTTCAACATGTGATTGCAATCGACTGCTCTCGGCAGTGTTAGCCTTATGTAGCGCGCGCGGTATTCGCTGAGTCAGGCGCGCCGATACATTACTCCCCCTCCAACAGAAAATCAAGACTCCAGTTCTCGTGCTAGGATACGTTCGACGGATCAGCTCCGGTGTGGACGGTCTATGTCGCAAATGCCCGTGCTGTGAGTTGCGGTTTCTTCGAGCTGCGCTTGTCGCTACACTATGAATCCATTTGATACTCGGTAGTCGTCTGGCGAGATCCATCTGTTTTCAGAAGGTCATATTCGTGCTCTGTTGTCGGTGGTCACCAATGTGGAGGCAAAGAGAAGATCTTCCGCCGGGCATGGTGGCGAACCCGGGGACCGCGGGCGCTACACCGTTTATTTCACTAAACTATGTACTAGGCTACCGTTGCTTTGCTACCTAAACAATACATACCAGAGGCCTACTTATAAATATCGAATATACCCAGTGTCACTTATACTAGCTGAATCTAACGATACCTCTCAAATTAAAAACCCTCAAATAGTGTAGGCCACGAAGTGTACCAAAGAATTTATACACACACTAGCGACCCGCCCCGGCTCCGCACGGGAAAATGGTTATTGTGGATTATTCTTAAGTATATTATGCATGTATTATACATATAAACCTTCCTCTTGAATCCCTCTATCTATTAAAAAACCGCATCAAAATCCGTTGCGTAGTTTTAAAGATTTAAGCGTACAAAGGGAGGGACATAGGGACAGAGAAAGCGACTTTGTTTTATACTATGTAGGTAGTGATTTCTATGTGTGTTTGACATTTCTTCAAAACTCTCCTTCCGCTGTCAAGTAAAAAACATTTTTTTTACCTACACTAGACGTATAATATATGTCAGGTAAAGGAACAGTTTTTTTTACTCACACTAGACGTATAGTATAATATAGTAGGGTTACTTATGGTATTACCCTGCTGCAGCACTGTCGAAATCGTACAGCCGTACGGGAATTTTAATAAAATAAAACAATATTTAGCCAAATATTGTTTTATTTTATTAAAATTCCCTGCCTGTATTGCGGACTATCCACTGTTATTATTGTCTCATATAATTAAATCCTATTAAGAAAATCGGAAAATATGTAGACGTAACCATATCAAGGAACCCTAAACAAATAAATAATTGCTATATAAACGCACCAGCGCTATAACGTTGACACAATTCGCGCTGCAAGTAAATGGTCTTCACACGCTAAAAATGTATTTGCTCAATTATTTTTTGTGTTTTTTGATGCTGTCGTGCACTTGTAAGTAAAACTTTATGAATAATAGAAAATCATTAAAATTTTACAAAGCTTTAAACTTTTTGGTATCAAACTGCTTATTAGTGTTAGTGTGTGTGTTAGTATTTTTTTGGTATTAGTGCAAATATAAAAATATATAATATTTTGTATATTCTGTCTGAGTATCTAAAATCGAAATAATAGAAACCTGTTTTTAAGTAATAAAAATCCAATTTTGGATTAAGTATTTATAAAAACTGCTGTACAAATTTTAAATGCAGTTCGGTCTTTATTTTATTTTAAAATGAAATAATAGTACGGTTTGTTAAGAAATCTACCAGAAAGAAAGACCCTTAGTTTTCTATCTGAAGCATTTATATATGCAAATAGGTAATTAAGGGTCTTTGTTTTGGTAGATATCTTCACGAAACTGTTACCTAGTACATTATATTATAATAAAAGGCCGAACTACATTTTAAATTTGAACGGCAGATTCTTACAACCTCTCCAATACCACCATCACAACTAGGAACCACTATATAATTATATACAACTTTAATTTCTATTAAATATATTTACGATTCAAGTAGTACCTAAAAACTGCATTATTTGAAAATGTTTATGTAATTTATGGACTGAATAGGGTACCTAAAGTTATTTATTTGAGGTTCTGTCATCAGTCTTCTTCTTCTTCTTCTCAGCCAAATTCATCCATTTCAGTGTAAGCCTCCTTCAAAATACGCCATCTATTCCTATTTTGTGCCACCTCATACTTAATCTTATGTTTTTTCTATAGATGGTCGACCGAGCCTATCAGAATTCCGACCAGACTATACGTATTCTTCAACGACCAAAAGTTACTACAAGCTATACACAGGTGGAAACACATGGTTCATAGCTAAAGGAAGGTGCGAATCTGATGGAGCTCAGCTGTTTTACCCTGAAGATGAAGCTGAAGCGAGAGAAGTCAATAATTTACTATCACCATGGTCTGGCCGTAATTATATATGGATTGGTATCTCCGATTTACGAGAAGATACAGTTTATGAAACTGTCGATGGTAGGTTTTAATTATTAGTGATGCGAGCGCAGTTTTTTTATAGAATTGACTTATGCTTGACTCACCGGACTTGGCATGTCGGAAAAAAAATACGATAATGATAATAATAATATTAAACACCATAAAAACGCTAGTTGGGACCCGCGCTGTCTATATTAATAATAATCAATTGGAAATGAACAAGGAAACCAGCTACATTCAAAATTTAATTAAATGCGAAGTAAAATATTACAAAAATATTTTTTGACGTGAAAGATAAGAAACGTCCATGGTTTGCTGTTCAATGGTGATATTTTTCTGTGGAGAAGAATGGCCAAAAGGAATTCCACATCGAGTCGCATCTTTTCAAATAACTTTATTATGTAGTCACAGCTTATTTTATTTAATTTGCGTAGTTGGAAGAATATTGAACCAAATATATCTTTATCATCAAAGTAATAACATTTATAATATAGTAGTAGTATAGTAGTGTAGTAGTATAATAGTCTTGTATTGAATAACCTTTAGAATATAGGTACCAAAATAGCTGCCAAATCAAGTGATAGTTATGATTTTATTTGTTTAGGTCGCCCGCTGAGCGAAGTTCACCACAGATGGGATGCGCCATGGGGTGAACCGGATAGATCAAATAACCACCATTGTGTTGTCATGTGGCAGGCATTTGAGCTCTGGCTGAAAGAATGTCATAAACCAGGAGAATCTTTTGTCTGCAAATATAACCCAGAAGGCAGAGATATTTCAACAACTTATATACCACCGATTGAAGAACAAACGTATATTGTTCCCCTGGGTAAGTTGCTTTTTACCCATTGATTAACAAACGTATACTGCACTCCTATGTAAGTTGCTTTTTACCCATTGAAGAACAAACGTGTAATGCTCCCCTAGGTAAGTTGCTTTGTACCCATTGAAGAATAAACAGATATTGCTCCCCTAGGTAAGTTGCTTTTTACCCATTGATGAACAAACGTATACTGCACTCTTGGGTAAGTTGGTTTTTACCCATTGAAGAACAAAGGTTTACTGCTCCCCTAAAATGTTGTGTACTTGTTTATAATGTTAAGTCAAGAAAATATTTCTATTTCCTTTCTTTCTTTGTTTCTTTCTTACTTTGCTAGCAATCAGTAAAAATTATTTATTACTAGTAATTTTATTTTATTTCTTGTAAGTAGTTTATTTTGTTTGCACAGACCCACTCTAGGGTGATAAAATAGAGATTTTATCTCCTCACCCTAAGGTTGCCTCGTAGAAACTTCTACCTAGCAATAACGCCGCCTACATGTACACTTATTATATTTTTGTGAAGTTTATCATCATCATCATCATTTCAGCCAGTAGACGTATACTTCTGGACAAAGACCTCTCCCAAAGATCTCCACAACGATCGGTCCCGCGCTGCCCGCATCCAGCGGCTTCCCGCGACCTTTACTAGATCAAGGGTCTACCTTGTAGGAGGCCTGCCCATGCTACGTCTTCCAGCGCGTGGCCGCCATTCAAGAACCTTTGTTCCCAACGGCCATCGGTTTTACGTGCAATGTGCCCTGCCCACTGCCACCTAAGTTTCGCGATTCTTTGGGCTATGTCGGTGACTCTGGTTCGCCTGCGGATCTCATCATTCCCGATTCGACCATGCAAAGAAACTCCAAGCTTAGCCCTCTCCATCGCACTTTGGGTAGCTTTAAGCCTTCTTATGAGGCCCATCGTAAGCGACCACGTCTCAGATCCGTAAGTCATCACTGGCAACACACATTGGTCAAAGACTTTAGACTTAAGACACTGCGGTATTTGGGACGAAAAGATATTGCGCAGCTTCCCGAACACTGCCCAGCCGAGTTGGATTGGACGATTGACCTCCTTCTCGAAGTAGGATCTACCTAACTGGACTGTTTATCCCAGGTAGACGTAATGGTCTACAACTTCAAGAGCGGAGTCCCCAATTTTTTTACTTTTTGAAGTTTACTGTATTGTTTTTCTATTGTGCATTAAAGTATCATCTATTCTAATTTACTACTTTGTTTACAGTTGAACAGCCGACCGCTCCAAAGTTCCGTGATGATTACACTTATTCTGCAAATAGAAATGCTTTCTACAAATTCCATAGTGAATATACCACTTGGCACGATGCTGTTGCTAAGTGCCGATCAGAAGGCGCTCAGCTGTTCTACGCGGTCGACGAAGCGGAGGCAATAGAAGTCAGTGACTTAATACACCCCTGGACTGGCCATGGCCAATCTCACATATGGATTGGTATTTCTGATTTACGATTGGATGAAAACTATGAAACCATCGACGGTAAGTTTCTTTATTTTATTATAATTCCGGCATTTAAATGGGGCTTTCCCATGACCTCTGATAGGAAAAAGAGCGTGCCTAGCCTACGAGTATGACAAGGATCTTGAAAGGGTAGGGTCTAGGGTCATGTCTGCCGTGTATGCCAAACAGAGCCAGACGCAGTTATGCGTTAGAATGAGATACAAATCATCATATTTACTTACCTTAAATTACAATGAATCCGAGAGGCTTTGATATCCTAGAAGAAAATCTAAATTTATATAATATACTTTTCACACACAACCCACACACACACACACACACACACACACACACACACACACACACACAAGACAAGGTCAAGGGCAAGGTCACACGGTCACCCCGCCTTCTACTACGGTATGCCAAATCGGGTTTTTCTGTGATAATTTCCTAAGGTTTTATGGGTCGTTCGGCAACTCGTCCCAAAACAAACTCGTCCTTTGGGAAAACGAACTTTCTGGACTGGATCTACGAATGGGACGAGTTGCCGAACGACCCGGTTTGTAAAAATGTGCGCATTTTTTGCACTCCTGCATCAATGTCCGGATTAATAATGAAACAAACCATAGCGTGAAAGTCAGGGGACATCCTAAACCTGCATATCTTTTTGTAAAATTTTGTACATCTGCTTCCTAAGATATGAATTATAAAATAATTTAATGAATCATAATTTAATTTTATGAATAAGAATTATAAATTATTATTATTGTTATTATTCAGGCCGCCCTCTAAACGAAGTGCACCACCGATGGGACACAGCATATGGAGAACCTGACAAAAAAGGAAACAGTGACTCTCACTGTCTTATAATGTGGAACATGTACGAAATGTGGCTAAAACCATGCTCAAATGGAGACAAATTTGTGTGCAGATACACACCAGGAAGTAGTCAAAATGGTGAAACTGTAACGGAAATAACAGAGGGGACAACAGAGGTATTCAAGATAACTACTCCTGTCATTGCAGAGGCCACAGAATCAGGTAAAATCTATATACTAAAACTTAAAGAGGTCGAAATTCCGTACAAAGAAAAAAATGCTTACTAAAACCGGGTCAGGAGGCTGTAAAAAGTGACATAGAACATTTCCAGAATTTTTTAAATTATTTTGTTTCACTGTTTGTCTGTTTGTACGGGCTAATCTCCGAAACTACTAAACTGATTTAAATAAAATTTTGTGTGGTGGTACCTTATATCCCCAGTCAACATTTTAGATACTTTTAATCCCGGAAAATTAAAGAGTTCCCGTGAGATAATAAAAAAACTACGGTAACTTATATAGGTACTGCCCAGTACATTGTACGGGCTTATCTCCGAAACTACTGGACCAATTTAAATGAAATTTTGCATGTCGGTGGTACCTTATATCCCCAGTCAACATCTAGGATACTTTTTACCTCGGGAAAATTTCTCATTCCTACGGGAAACTGTGCACGGAAAGGTAGAAAAACAACGCGGGCGTAGCCGCGGGCGGACAGCTAGTATTTAATATATTTGCAATTTGCAAAATGTGCCCTTTATTGGTATGTAGTTATTGTAGAGATTGAACCTTCCTTTTTTCCTAAAGGTCTCCACAGGGTTAGGTTCTGCGCTGCCCGCACGTAACGGCTTCTTGCATCTTTATTTTCTTTTTCGACACCAAGAAACACAAAAAAGTATATGAACAAAGAAAACAATAGGTCGCCACCAAACCATTTTTGGAACACTACAAATTATTGCATAATTTTCCTTTTTTACCCGACTTGCGAAGTTGGGTTCTGTTTTTCTTTAAATTATTTTGTAAATTATTAATGTAATTTGAGAATTTAATTAAATGAGACGTCGTCAGTCTAACAAAGAATTTCACACAGGGCTTATGTCTTTTTTGCAATAACACTTATGGTCTGTCACAGGTCTTGACATTTCTGGGCTTCCATCTGAAGTGGTAACCGAGAGCGACCTGCCTCGCAGTCACGTCAGTCACGTTGAATTTGGCAATTTGGTGGGAGAAGAGCTGCAGAGGTTCCCGCAAACAAAGAGGCTTGGAGTCATGGTCGCTATTCTAGAAGTAATAAGAGATAATGGGGAGGAAGCTCCAATAGAGTGTCTATCAGGACCACAACAATAAAAAAAAATTAATATATTTTTTTTTATAATATAGATACAGGTCGTACAGTTATTGTTCCCGCTAAACTGTATAGCAGTTTGTTGGCAGGCAGGGGACAGCTCTCTTTACTGTCTTAAAAGTTTTGTTATAAAATGATACAGGCGCAAGATTAAATTTACTTTTTTATATTAATCGTAAATTAGTATATTTGTATTGTTATATACGTTTGATGATATTAAGGAACTTTAAAATGTATAAAAAAAATTTCAGCATATATTTAATACCTACCATACTTTATAAACTCTTATGAATGAACTTTGAACTTTTCTTAGCACTCAAATTTTACAATAAATAAATAACTACCTTTATGATTTGCAGTTGTATTTCTTTTGTTAAATACCTAACATAGCAACTTGTATAATTGATCCAGTGCAAGATTAAGTACTTATATACACGCGCGCCGCAATTCTGTTACTTATTCTTAAATAGGTAGATAAAAAACGTGCAAAATAATTAACTATTTTAGGTTCCTTGGATATTTTATTACCTTCTGAACTTTTTTTTACTAACATGCCTTTGGGATTAAAAATTAAATGTTGTGGCGTGTATACACAATTAGTATAATAAGAATGTTATTGCGTAATTTATTAAGTATGTATGTAGTATGGGTAGGTCTGGTTGTTCCTTGCTTGATATATGGAAAGCATTTGACATTGTTTAACATGCTTGCATATACATTATATCGACATGAGAGTTTGACAAGGTGAAACTTATATACGTGATTAAATACTATATCATCTTAGTAACCGTGAATTTTCTATCTATATTGATGAGAGAGAAAGGAAAATTAAGGGCACGTTTTGAAAGAACAAACCAAGATGAACTTAAATACCACAGATTAACGAGAAAGTACAGGTAAAGTGGGTCGTAATGAGGAGACACTTAGCAGAAAAAAGTGAGACTAAATTTGGCAAATATTCCACCGAAAGAAAAGTTCATAAATTAAGAGAAAGATTGACGAGCTAAGGTCTTTATGCAAAACGGTACAGTAGGCAGGAAATGCGGCTGGACATGTTGACTATTAGATTGTTGAGTATTGGTGAATTTCGTAGTTTAAATGTCCAACCGCATATACTGGTTTCTGTATTACATGCTGGCGTCCCACACCACAAGGGTCTATACTGGGTCCATACTTTTGAGTGATATACTGATTTATACGTCGGATTTTCTTCCGATGTTTTCCTTAGCCATAAAGAGCGTCGAAAATACGTACATTTATGTACCGAGACTGAACCCGCGAGCCGCGCCTCCTATATGGAAGTAAACGGCCCCAGCCACTTGGCCGCCGACGATGCTCCCTTATAATTTTTATTTATAACAACTTATGTGGTCGAGTGGTCAAAAGCTCTCGTGACGTTACGGAAGTTCCGGGTTCGAATCCCGGTGGGGATCCGTCGAACAAATATCACTTAGTGAGGCTTTCCCCAGTTTGGTTAGGATAATGCAGGCTGAATCACCTGAATGTCCGAAAGATGGAAGGCACGCAAAACCAAAAAAATATTGTTTTACCATTGTCCAGTGGTGTCTGTAGACCATGAAGTAAAGTGATCTAATTATCGTGTCGCTAGCAAGGTTGGCTAGGTTACGTGATATTCGTATGGTGTTAGCTATCATGACCGCGGGTAGAGTAACTGTGTCGCGCCAGGTCCTGAGCGAGCCTGCGTGGGCGAACAGGAAAATTAGAAACGGGCGAAACGTAGTAAAACACAAATTAACACTGCTAATTTTTATTAGTTACCTACACTGTTATTAAGCTTTATAATAGTTATTTATGCTACTAGTGCGGAAAGTATGTGATTTCCGATGAGTGTCATTTTATTCACGAGCGAGCAAAGCGAGCGAGTGTATAAGCCGACACGAGTCGGAAATCATCTTTCGCACGTGTATCATACAAGATTTTACAATGCATTGTGCAAGAAAAAAAACAGTTATATTAAAAAGGCGTATAAAATGACGGGCTTCATAAACAAAACACATTCGCGCTGAAAAAAACATCTACTGCGCATGTGCAAAGTTGTCGAATCGCAATAAGGCAATGAGTAAAATTTATTCAGCCACGCAAATTTTTAATTAATATTTGAACGTAATTTATCAATAAAAATCAATTTCTAAAGTATACTAATTATAAACGCGTTTATTGAATTGTTATTTTTATTGTTCCCTTTATATTAGTAACAATTGGTAATAAAAATATCTCAAATACTGAAATGTTAGGTTGACTGGCTGAATGACAGCTTGAGCAAAAATTAAAAAAAAACTGAAAAGTAAAAAGCACTAGTGCGGAAAAGTACTACTTTCCGCACTGTTTGGCTGCCTAGAAAACGCTCCTTTTCGAGCACATGCATTGTAAAATTATGAAAGTTACGAATTGTGAAAAATGCCCAAGCGGGTTGAGGCCTGGAGAAAAAGTGAAGTACTTATTAAGGGGCTACCCGAGGCTAAGTGGCGCCGCCCTCTGTTAAAAATTAATTACTCGCGAAGTATATTTTTTTTCTAAAATCCGGACGGTCATTTTGAAGTTGGCGTGCTATAGGATATATAGGGGCCATAAACTGTATTTATTATAGTCCGCTGTAGTTACAGATAGAAAAGTTGCTAAAAACGGCCACTTTTGGCAAATTTTCTATCTGTAACTACAGCGGACTACAATAAATACAGTTTATGGCCCCTATATATCCTATAGCACGCCAACTTCAAAATGACCGTCCGGATTTTAGAAAAAAAATATACTTCGCGAGTAATTAATTTTTAACAGAGGGCGGCGCCACTTAGCCTCGGGTAGCCCCTTAATGAACAAAAATGACATATGAATGACGAATAAATTCCAAAATTAATTCGTCATTCATTTCGTCATAATATGTAGATAATTAATTGACCGGTAACCACGACCGGTCAATTAGATATCTACATATTATTTTGGCCTCTGTAATTATTAAAACATGTTTTTAGGGAAGTACCTCAAAAGAAAAAAAACGGAACCCTTTTTAAGTAATGTTTAGTATTGTTCAGTCCTGCAGTACCTAATCTTCAAAACATAAGATAACATAATATTATGTAGATAACTAATTGAAAATGAAAATGAAAATGAAAATGAAAATGAAAATGAAAATGAAAATGAAAATGAAAATGAAAATGAAAATGAAAATGAAAATGAAAATGAAAATGAAAATGAAAATGAAAATGAAAATGAAAATGAAAATGAAAATGAAAATGAAAATGAAAATGAAAATGAAAATGAAAATGAAAATGAAAATGAAAATGAAAATGAAAATGAAAATGAAAATGAAAATGAAAATGAAAATGAAAATGAAAATGAAAATGAAAATGAAAATGAAAATGAAAATGAAAATGAAAATGAAAATGAAAATGAAAATGAAAATGAAAATGAAAATGAAAATGAAAATGAAAATGAAAATGAAAATGAAAATGAAAATGAAAATGAAAATGAAAATGAAAATGAAAATGAAAATGAAAATGAAAATGAAAATGAAAATGAAAATGAAAATGAAAATGAAAATGAAAATGAAAATGAAAATGAAAATGAAAATGAAAATGAAAATGAAAATGAAAATGAAAATGAAAATGAAAATGAAAATGAAAATGAAAATGAAAATGAAAATGAAAATGAAAATGAAAATGAAAATGAAAATGAAAATGAAAATGAAAATGAAAATGAAAATGAAAATGAAAATGAAAATGAAAATGAAAATGAAAATGAAAATGAAAATGAAAATGAAAATGAAAATGAAAATGAAAATGAAAATGAAAATGAAAATGAAAATGAAAATGAAAATGAAAATGAAAATGAAAATGAAAATGAAAATGAAAATGAAAATGAAAATGAAAATGAAAATGAAAATGAAAATGAAAATGAAAATGAAAATGAAAATGAAAATGAAAATGAAAATGAAAATGAAAATGAAAATGAAAATGAAAATGAAAATGAAAATGAAAATGAAAATGAAAATGAGAAATGTTTTACCTATTCGAAGTAAGATTTTACAAATCACTTTTCGACGTCGAGGCGGGTTCACAATTTGGCTGTTTTCTGTGGAGAAGAACCCGCCGGAAGAAACTCCACACGCGTTGCATCTTTTCAAACTATTTTACAAAAAACATTATTTTATACAATTTGATTCATATAACAAAGAGTGAAAACGAAGTATGCAATTAGAGGAAGGCAACCAGTTAAAGTAGAAAAACTAAATTATATAACCAAAAAACAACCGGCAATCGACTAGAGTAGACCAGTCCCCCCTAGCAGCACCACGTTCACGGGTTTGACGCATGGGTCAGCCATCGCCGGGCTCAACCATATTAGAGGGAACCCAACGACCTGGCCCATACGCCACCGCAAGTTAGGACACTTTAGTGAGCATGAATACTCAGTCAGCCAGATGTTGTCACGACAATCTAATTAATGGCTTCCCAATTGCATAGTCGATTCGCACTACAATGTTGCACAATCACGTAGTTATTACAAATTTTTTTTATTAAGCACTGTGTTTCCCGTGTCGAGCTGGAGTCTCCACACACCAAGCTTTCTTATCGTTCAAATATTCATCCAATCCATAGTACGCTTTCTTACATAGATATTGTTTCACGTAGCATTTAAACCTTTTTTCTGGAACATTCACAATATCATCAGGTATTTTATTATAGTAGCGTACACAGAGCCCCACAAAAGAAGTACTGACTTTAGCCAATCTATAGTTATCACGAGCTAGTTTATTTCTATTTCTGGTATTACGATTGTGAATATCAAAATTCTTTTTAAATTCGTGGATATTTTTTCTAACGTACATAATATTTGCATAAATATATTGACATGGAACTGTCAAGATGTCTATTTCTTTAAACACTTTTCTAAGTGATTCCCGACACCGAAGTTGGTATATTGCTCTAATGGCTCTTTTCTGCAAAATAAAAACTGTGTTAATATCGGATGCCCTACCCCACATCAAGATACCGTAAGACATTATACTATGAAAGTAACTGAAATAAACTAACCTAGCTGTTGCTATGTCTGATAACTGTCTTATTTTCTTCACTTCTTCAATTTGATGCACTTAGTCTTCTTTGCGTTTAATACCAGGTTGTTAGCAGTAAACCAGTTATGAACCTGTTGAAGAGTGCTATTTATTTCATTATACTGAGGTGATCTTCGGTTTAGTTTAAAAATAAGAGAAGTGTCATCCGCAAATAATACAATGTTTGACAAATTTTGAACTACGCATGGCAAATCATTAATTTATACTAAGAATAAAAAAGGTCCTAATATGGAACCTTGCGGCACACCCATTTTTGCTAAAGATCCCTTGGATTTCATTTCATTTATTTGTACCTTTTGAATCCTGCCCTCTAAGTAGGACTGAACTAGTTTAAGCGCACTATTTCTGACCCCATAATGTTTTAATTAGAAAACAGGATATTTACCGTGGTATTTGTTTTGTGTGAGTGAATGATATTTCGATGCAGTTGCATGCATCATGATCATTTAAGCAATAGGGTTTCATGTTGAACACAATCAAATGCTTTTGAAAGGTCACAGAAGACACCTATGCAATCGTAAGAATCTTCCCATGCGTCAAAGTTATGCTTTATGAGTGCAACACTTGCGTCCGTGGTAGAACGTCCTTTTGTAAATCCGAATTGCTGTTTGTGCAGTAAGCAATGTTTATTAAAATGAGACAGCAATTGGTTAAGTATGATTTTTTCAAATACTTTACTTAAGACTGGTAGTATAGATACCGGTCTAAAATTACTAGGATCGCTCTTATCACCTGTTTTAAACAAGGGTATTACTTTACTATATTTCATTAAATCTGGGACCCCTTCATCTACACATGTGTTAAAAATGGAGGCAAGATAAGGCGCCAGCGTGTCAATTACTTTACTACAAGCCTTAACAGACATTCCCCATATATCTTCCGTACCTTTTACTTTAATTTCCTTAAATGCTTTAATAATCCCTCTATTTGGTATTCTGTGTAATAGTGTTTGCATTTACATGTTTGAATTTAAATTCATCTGTACAGGATTTTACATGGTTTTCAAGTATTGAAGCAGAGACAAGAGGTGAAGAATTTAGCAGTTCTGTTGTTTTTATTTGAATATTAGTAAAGAAATTCTCAAATTCTTGTGATACCTCAATGTTAGAATTAACGAGCCCTTTATCTGAATTTAAAATCTAGTCATTATCGCGTTGTTTAGTTTTTCCTGTTTCGTTGTTAATAACATTCCAAACTGGCTTTATTTTATTGACAGAACATCTAATCTTATTACTTATATAATTCGCTTTAGCGGTTAAACAGACTCTCTTAAAAGTTTTTGAATACATCCTAACATAATTATTTAATCTGTCACAATTTGTGTAGCTTTTCATTTCATATAGCTCAAACAAATTTTCTCTACTTTTCCTAATACCAGGAGTTGCCCAATCACTAAATTTAAATGACTTGCCAATGACCTGTCGCCTTCCAAAGAAATGATAAGGATTCCCGCTGACTTCACAGTTATGTACTGAGATACGAATATAAATCTGTTTAATTTGAAGCAAAACAGTAGGGTATTATAAAAGTTCCATAGATTTTTTTTCATGACTCTAAGGCTTTAGAGACATCTAGTGCGAGTCATATAAAACGTAAGGCTAAATATTGTTTTATTTTATTAAAATTTCCTGCCTGTATTGCGGATTATCTAGTATTATCTCATTATAATTAAATTGTGAATCATGTTAGTTAAAACCTAATTAAAAACTTGTTTTGAAGATGAAATTCTGTTTACGCAAAAATATCGAGTCTTGATAGCTTTTGACCCTATATCAAGCATAGTCTCACGGATACACGTTTAAAAACTCAGACTTTTTGAGGATGGGGAACATATTTATGTTACATAACATTTGGTGAGTTCAGTAGAGTGTATGGAAACTAATAAAAAAAAAACATACCTAAATAAATAAAGGTAACGCGACAGAAGCTCAAAAACGTGTCAAACGCGACTTAAGTAGTGACATCAGAGCCATATTAGTTCTGTCACTAAATCGCATTTTGACACCTTCTCAAGTTAACTATGTCATCGAGCTTATTAATTTATAGTTGCAATGCAACGATTTCAAACTAATAGTTACAATCCATTTTTACAAGGGATCGTTAACTTGAATGTGTACTAGCGACCCGCCCCGGCTCCTCACGGGAAAATGGTTATTGTGGGTTATCCTTAAGTATATAATACATGTATCATCACTACATAGTATAAAACAAAGTCGCTTTCTCTGTCCCTATGTCCCTATGTCCCATGTATGCTTAAATCTTTAAAACTACTCAACGGATTTTGATGCGGTTTTTTTTAATAGATAAAGTGATTCAAGAGAAAGGTTTATATGTATAATACATGCATAATATACTTCAGGATAACCCACAATAACCATTTTCCCAAATTTGAACTGAAAAATTATTTTTTATGTTTTACTTTTGTATTTTATTTCTTAACTAGCGGACCCGGCGAACTTCGTGCCGCCACAGAATCAATAAATGTTTTTTCAATTTATGCGCTGAATGAATTCAAATGTTATGCATCTAACGTTAATTAGGGATGATAGTAGCAACACTTCTGATAGTTCACTGCTTAGCCGACGGATCAGAGATCGCAGTTGTTGCTACTGACTACCCTACTAATAAATATGGTATAAAGAAGCCACCTTATGGTTCCCGGCGTCTTACCAAAAACAACTTCGATACCCAACTCGCTTAATATACAACCTAACATCCATTCGTCCATGGCGCGTTTTCTTGCTTACTTATATAATTTTTAAAATAGAAGAATGCAGTGTAGTTTTCGCCGCGTAACCAACAACCACTGGGAACCCCATCCCATCTGCCAATCAATGATCCCAACTGATTCCTGTTGATACCTGTTAAAATACATAGTCTTCCTTTTATTTCTGACACTATGTTAGTTAGCAAAAAATAACCCTTATGATGAAGCCTTTCGATTAGTATGACAAAACTACAGGCTGTTTTTTTTCTCGTGTAGCGGGTTCGATTCCCGGTTCAACCATGTAATTATTAAAAAAAGGTATGAATGCAGTTTTAATAGTTTTCAGAAATAAAATAAAGTCTTTTTTGAATAAAATGTTGTACCTACAATATTTAAGGTACTTTCCCTCCTTGTGGCATAGCCGTGGGACGCCCTGTATAGATAATAGAGTAGTTCTTTGAGCACCCTCAAAATGTGGTCACAAGGTCTTAATTCCTAAACTATCGACCATACAGTGTTGGAACTAAATATAGATTATTCCTCATTTAATTATGCGTACGATTTTAACATAAAACATGTAAAATCATGTATAATATTTTGAAAAATAATATTTCAACATCGAAAACGGAATCGAAATAGTCGTTCTTCGCAGGTCATCACACTTGGTTCGCGCTCAAGGTAATCCTTGAGAAGTTATGCATTTAATGCGTAATCGTATAATTTATTACGTCGAATGAATAGTTTTTTAACTAGGCACATATATAAAAGAATATTCATACTATCTCTTTGTTTTGAAAAATTATATGATATCACATCTCTGTCACACGATTTCGCTGGTTTCGTGAGCGCTCAATGAAACTACACCTATCTTCCAAGAACGCAAACTTGCCGCTGCAAATTTTAGCTTGCAGACACTTGGTAGTGACCCAGCATCAGTGGAGGACACCAGTGTACTCATCGCATCAAAACTAAATAAATACGAGGTAAGTTATTCTTCGAATATTTTCAAGTTGACCTGGTCATGTAACTTTCATGCGCATATGTAGAAACATATCATACTATGTTATTATCAAAAAATTCTTTTTACGAAAAAGAAGATAGATTGAGCGAGTTTATTCTCATGTAAGTACCTATATAATATAGATATAAAAAGAAAAAAAAAGGTTTTTATTTTTATTTTGTTGTTTCATGTAAATATAAAAAAAAGGAAAGGAAATAATAGAAAATATAAATACCTATACTTTTATTTTCTGGATACTTTAATTATGTTATGTCTTTATTAGTCATTTCAGTTAATTAGAGCAAACACTTAGCGTTTTAGCCGCCAGATTTATTTTCAGTAGATTTTTGTCAATATTTATTAACCTCACCTAAGATTTCTGCTGCTGACTATACAAAATTTGCTAAAAAAACCAACTGACCGAAACACCTACTCAAAAATATTAAAAATAATAAAGTTCCTGTTTCGGCCGCAGCGGCCGAATCGCAGCGACCGAATCGCCTACCAACACCGTTTTTTTTCTTTTGAGGTGCGGAAGGAACCCTAAAAGTGTATTTTTATAACTACAGAGGGCAAATATGTAGATAACTAATTGACATGTCGTCGTCCAAAGAAATGATAAGGATTCCCGCTGACGTCACAGTTATGTACTGAGATTCTAATATAAATCTGTTTAATATGAAGCAAAACAGTAAGGTATTACTATGGTTCCGTAGATTTTTTTTCATGACTCTAAGACCTTAGAGACATCTAGTGCGAGTCATATTAACTATTAGAAAATTAAAAAATAATAAACACAAAAAAGTAAAAAGTAATGCTTGCTTATCGTGAGGGTTTACCTACCTCACAAACCCCCCCGTAACATGCAGTGTGCTATGATAAAAGTTTGTCGCGCGAGAAACCCGCCATATTGAAATATCCTTGAATAGGATAAGAGAATACGCACGACAAAATTATGTCTGTCACGCGTTGACCGGGCATGTTAGAGGGGCTGTCGGAATTAAAGCCGTCTTACGCCCGCGTTGTTTTTTTTACTTTCCCGCGCATAGTTTACCGTAGGAATGAGATATTTTCTAAGATGTTGACCGGGGATATAAGGTACCACGATGCAAAATTTCATTCAAATCGGGCCAACAGTTTCGGAGATTAGACCGAACAAACAGACAAACGAGCAGAAAAACAAAAAAAATACTGGATACGTTCTAGATCACTTCTTACATCCCCCTGACTCGCTTTCACGCCAAAACCACAAAACTGATTTTGATGAAACTTGGTACGAAGATAGATTATACCTTGGGAACGGACATAGGCTACTTTTTACCGCGGGAAATACCTCACGTATTTAATATCATTCCCACGAGAATAATGGCAGCGCGGGTGGAATGTTTCGATGAAACTTGGTACAGAGATAGAATAGATCTTAGGGATGGAATTAGACTACCTTATACCACGGTAAAATACCTCATTTCCGCGGGAAAGTACTTTTTCCCCAGGGAAAAAATAGTAGTAAGTATGTACAGGTGGAAAGTTTTGAAAAAGATTGGTAAAGAGATATAATAGACCTTGGAGTAGGATAAAGACTACCTTATACCGTAGGAAAATACCTCATTCCCACGGGAAAAATCGTAATTTTTATGAAATTTAGTACAGACAAAGAATGGATATTTGGGATAGATTAAAGACTACCTTGTACCGCGGTAAAATACATCATTCCCACGGGAAAAAGTGTAGCGCGGGCGAAAAATGTTGATGAAGCTTGGTACATTGATAGAATAGACTTTGGGGAAGGATATAGATTTTCTTTTATCGCGGGAAAATACCTTATTCCCACGGGAAAATGGTAGGTCGAGCGGAAAGTTTCGGTGAAACGATACAGGGATAGAATGGATAGAATAGTTACATTTTGGCGATTGATATCGGCTACTTTTACCGCGAGAAAATATGTTATTCCCATAGGAAAATCTGTTGGCGCGGGTAGAGCCGAAGGGCGAAAAGTTGTGATAAAAAATAGGTAAGTACAGAGATAAAATAAATCTTGGAGAAGGACAAAGTCAAAAACCAACGCGGACGTAGCCGCGGGCGGGCAGCTAGGTTTATTAAAAATTAATAAATAAGATTTTCTTTACTTTACCTTTGTTTGTCACACCATTAGAAATATTAAAATTAACGTCTAAGTTATACACGTATTCATTATTAACTTTAATACGAGTAGTTACAACATTTTATCAAGAAAATTGGAACCATAGCAAGGAACCCTAAAAAATAAATAATTTGTTATATAAGCGACCAGCTCTATAAATAATGTTAACATAATATTTAAACGCTACTAGTAAATGGTCTTTACACGCTAATGATGTATTTGCTCAATTATTTTTTGTGTTTTTTGATGGTGTCGTGCACTTGTAAGTAAATTTAAAATACAGAAAATTTTAATTTTCCAATGTTCTTAAAGTTATTGTTTTAAAGCGTCTTTAACAATAAAAAAGTAAATTAAAATATTCTAAAAACCCGACTGCTTAAAAAGCGAACTAAAAAGATGAAAACAATAATAATGTAGGAACATAGTAGTTAGCATGTATAAATTGAAATCCTCTTTTTATATCTATTTCTATTATACATGCTACTATGTTCCTAAATCATCTTGTTTTCATCTTATTAGTTAGCTTTTTAAAGTCGGGTTTTTAGACTTTTTTAATTTACTATTTTATTGAAGACTTTTTAGTATTATGAAAAATGGTTTAAGAAACATCATCTTCATTTTGAAGAACCTATCTAATGATGTGCCACCTAATATGGTACGCAAAAAATTGTTTTTATCCATTTTGGTTTTGTTAAATAAAACCTAGCCTATAACCATCGCACGGTTTAAACGAATCGATAGACACCTCATTCTTTAAAATCTATCCAGCCGTTTGGATAATTCGAGGGTATAAATAATACCACATACATACATACACAGATACGCGTGAAAAACATAACCCGTCCTTTGCAGTCGGGTAAAAAAAAGAGTAATTGATCTTGTATGAGTATCAAATAATTAAAACCTGTTTAAGTAAATGAATCCAATACCACCATCACAAATGAGCCACTACATTATTATATTAGGTGATTAGGCCTTAATCTACGTTCAAGTGCATAGCTGTGTAGAGAAACGAATATGATTAGGAGTATGAATCGTCAAAGATTATAAGAATTGATAGTGCGGGAGCCGAGGGCCTAAGTACCTACCTCATCGAGTACCCCAATAGGCTATCTCTAGATCGTTAACCGACACTTAAACACTGAAAAAAAAATAGTCTGCCAGAGCCGATCCTGCCGGGTCATCGAAATTTTTGACGTATTTTTTTCATGGAACCTACCTCATAAAGTACCCGAATGAAAGTGGTGGCATCAGTTAACCATTGATTAATTATGTATAAAAAAATTGGTATACTACTGCGCAACCTGCCGGAAGTACTTGGCAGACGCCCTGAAATGTGCCCATCCGACACCCTTCACCTACCTCGTCGAGTACCTCGATGGGACCAACGCCAAAAAATAACCAAAATGCCTGTGATAATGAATCACAAGGTCTGCCAGGTCAAAACTTGCCGAAAGTTAGTGTTTAAATCATTTGAAGTATTTTTTTTCCATTTTATGAATTTCTTTTTTATTTATTTATCCAAAAGGGTAAATACATTTTAACAAATGTTAAATTCTCGCCAACCTGTTCATCAGTTTGATGGCGAGTCATGCTTTATTTGGAAAGGTAGGTGAAGGGTGTCGGATGAGCACATTTCAGGGCGTCTGCCAAGTACTTCCGGCAGGCTGCGCAATGGCAGACCAATTTTTTTATACATAATTAATCAATGGTTAACTGATGCTACCACTTTAATTCGGGTACATTATGAGGTAGGTTCCACGAAAAAAATACGTCAAAAATTTCGATGACCCGGCAGGATCGGCTCTGGCAGACTATTTTTTTTTTCAGTGTTTAAGTGTCGGTTAACGATCTAGAGATAGCCTATTGGGGTACTCGATGAGGTAGGTACTTAGGCCCCCGGCTCCCGCACTATGAAGTCTGTGAAAAATAAAGAGTGGTTTATTTGCTAGTGACGTTCAAGTCAAAAAAATATTTCTTTCTATTCCTTTTCTTCTTTTTCTTTCTCTCTTTCTTTTACTCTTCTAAATAATAAATTAAAATAATTTATTGCCAGATGCGCTGCCGTCACCTTCACCGCCCAATTTACGTGAAGATTATACTTTTTCTGCAAATAGAAATGCTTACTACAAATTCCATAAGGAACAAACCACTTGGCACGATGCTGTTGCTAAGTGCCGATCAGAAGGCGCTCAGCTGTTCTACGCGTTAGACGAACCGGAGGCAATAGAAGTCAGTGACTTAATACACCCCTGGACTGCCCAATCTAGCATAATATGGATTGGTATTTCTGATTTACGATTGGATGGATTCTATGAAACCATCGACGGTCAGTTTATTTATTTTATTTATTGTTTTCTGGTCCCGGCATTTGAAAGTTCCATCCAATGTCTTCCCTTTGGGTGTCGTAGAAGGCAACTAAGGGCTTTTATTCGGGTGTAGTGGCCTCATAGGTGACAGGTCGGCAACCTGTCATATGGACTGCGAAACACAAAATCGGTCTTATTTAAGTTGCGTCGTGAATCTCTACCAAATTCACTGGGCGGTCACTCCATACAGAAAACGCGTTTTGACAAGCTACTTCTTTTTGAATAACAACTGAATATCAACTACAAGTCAATGGCGCTAGGCGCTATGTAAAACACCCCCGAACACCACCGGCGGAGTCCTGCGGCGCCTGCGGGGTGCGGGGCGTGGGGCGCTATATCGGGCGGGAAACTCATTTTAGCGCGGGGGGGTGAGTGTCCTTTCTGTACGGGTTAGTACTATTATTTTCTACTATGCCCAAATGTGCGTGCTATGTAATAGGGAAGCGCGCGTCCACACGCGTTGACGCGAGCATTGGCGCTTCGAAGCTCGGCTGTATTTGAGCAGTTTCGCGTTCCATTGTACTTTAATAATAGAACAATAGAGATGAATATGCTCTGAGTGGAAAAACATGACGCGTTGCGTCGACTCTGCGCTAATGTGAGTTGAGCAAAAGACTGCTAAAGGTGCTAATAGACAAAAATGTAGGTATGTCTATGAGTATGAGAAAAGTCTTGATACATGGAAAGGAGTACGGCTATCGGGGGGCATAGTATATTTGATTGTTTCAGCTTGGGCAAGCCATATTTGTAACAGTAACAAGAACGTAGCTAATAAGCTAATCAGAAGTTAAAATAAGAGCAGATTCTATTTTTAAGAAAAAAATCCACTAAAACATTGTCATATCAAAATGTAATCGAATTGTCGACAGATTTTGTAGGCCTGGTGAAGAAATGGTACTTATGGTATGGTATGGTATGGTATTAATAACGTATTTGGGCATCAATATTGAATAGAAAATAGATCTAAAAATAAATATGTAAGTTGCTGTAAAAACCACGCTTTTTTTCTTTTTCCAGGTCACTCTCTGAACGAAGTACACCACCGATGGGACATAGCTTATGGCCAACCTGACACAACCAGCGGCGACCGTCACTGTCTTATTATGTGGGACATGTACGAAATGTGGCTAGATCCATGCTCAGTGCCACATAAATTTGTGTGCAAATATCAAAACAGTGAAACTGGAATGGACGTCACAGACGCGGCGACAGAAGTATTCCAGATAACTACTCCTGTCATTGCAGAGGGTACAGAATCGGAGGTTAAAGAAAGTATGCCCTTTATTTTTCACTAGCTTTCCCCCCCTCGTGGCTCCGCCCACGTTTACAGTGTTTCCCGTGGGAATGTTGAATGTTCCCGCGGTATAACGTAACCTATGTCCTCTTTCAAAGTCAGTTCTATCTTGATACAAAGATTCATTTAAATCGCTTTAGAAATTTCGGAGCCTATTCAATACAAAAAGAGGAATTTTCCCGCGGTAAAAGTAAGCCTTCCGCAAGGACGATTCTATCTTTGTGCCAAGTTTCACCAAAATCGGTTCAGTAGTTTCGGAGCCTATTAGGAATATTTTGGGAATTTCTTTTCTTTACACCATTTTTTTAAAAATAACATAACAATAACGTTAACAGTTCTACCCTTGGGAATGAGGAATTTTCACGCGGTACATGGTAGCCTGTTACTCAGGGTTGAATTTCTAATGGTAAAAGAATTTTTGAAATCGGCACATTAGTTTTTAAGTTTATTTATTACATTTGATTGAGAGACTTAGCAGCACACATATAGGCTGTCACGTTGATGACACTTGTCTCAATAATATTAGCTATGCTGACGATATGGTGCTGCTGAGTCCCTCAATCAATGGCTTGAGAAAACTCTTGGCTATGTGTGAAAGCTATGCAAGAACTCACGGTTTGAAATACAATGCCAAAAAAAGTGAATTTATAATCTTTAAAGCGATAGGAAAGCAACTGCCTGCCTATGTGCCCCAGGTTTTACTTGACGGGACGGCTTTGAGCAGAGTGGAAAGTTTTAAATATCTGGGCCACATAGTCAATAGTGATCTTTCGGATGATGCAGATATTGAAAGGGAACGCAGGGCGTTGGCAGTGAGGGGCAATATGCTTGCTCGCAGGTTTACTCGATGTACTAAAGAAGTAAAAATAACGTTGTTCAAAGCCTTTAGTCAGTCATTTTACTCGAGTGGCCTGTGGGTGAGATACACGCGCCGAGCTTATAACGTCCTGCGCGTCCAATACAATAACATATTCAGGATGTTGTTGGGGCTGCCTAGACGCTGCAGCGCATCCGGCATGTTTGCAGAAGCGCGAACTGACGACTTTTATGCGGTTATGCGCAAAAAAGCCACTTCCATGATGCAGCGTCTTAAAAGCAGTGATAATAGCATCCTGAAAATGATAGCAGCGCGGTACGACTGCCCCTTCCAGAAACACTGGATGGGCCTTGCCATCGGCACCATTGCCTAACTTTTCCTATTTTTAATACTAAAACCACTAATATAGTCTTAGGTATACTTGTTACTAACCACTAACCGATTTATGGAATTTTATTCTGAAATAAATGTTTTATTATTATTATTATTATTACAAACATACACTTACAAAAATACAAAATATTTCCTCTTTATAGTATTAGTATGATGTTACTCCGGGATCATGTAACTTCTCAACCGTGAAATAATTTTTGAAATAGGTTCAGTAGTTTTGGAGCCTATTCGATGCAAACAAACAAACAAACAATCAAAACTTTCCTCTTTATAATATTAGTATAGAAGTATAGATAAGTTATTATTGTAGAGGTTTCTTTAGGAATCTTACTATTTCTCTCCCAAATATTCAGCAATCGGTCTTACGCTGTCCGTATACAGCGTCTTCCCGCGATCTTTACAATACTACAATGCAAAAATATTATTTATTTACACCAAGAAATAAAAAAAAGACAAACAAAGGAAACAACCGTTCAACACCACCACTCCATTTTTGAAATACTACAATTTGTTATTTCGACAGCCCCGTAGCCACACGTAGCCTAGTTGGTCCCGAATACTCCCTTGTGATGAGCACTTGTGTTTGCCATGTATCTGGATTTTGTGTAATCATCATAATAAGACGGCCTAAGACGGCCCCGTAGCCTAGTTGGTAGTACGCCTACCTAAAAAGCACAGGGTTGCGTATTTGAATCCCGCCCAGTGCAAACATTCGTGTGATGAGCACTTGTGTTTGCCTTGTGTCTGGATATTGTATAGTTATATATGTATGTATATCAGCTGTCTGAGACTCATACAGGCTCTGCCTAGTTTGGGGTCAGATGGCGATGTGTGAGATGTCTCCACTATTATTATAATTAAGTTTAAGTATTTTATTTACAGCTTTGTTAACAGTTGATGAACCGCAGTTTACCACTCCAATATTCCGTGAAGATTACACTTATTTTGCAAATAGAGATGCTTTCTATAAATTCCATGAGGACGAACTAGCCACTTGGCATGATGCTGTTGCTAAGTGCCGATCAGAAGGCGCTCAGCTGTTCTACGCGTTAGACGAACCGGAGGCAATAGAAGTCAGTGACTTAATACACCCCTGGACTGGCCAATCTTACATATGGATTGGTGTTTCTGATTTACGATTGGATGGATTTTATGAAACCATTGACGGTAAGTAAAAATTTCGTTCAACGTCACTATGAGCCACAGTGTGGTCTTGTAACTTTACCTATGTCCTTCCGCAGCTAGGGTTTTCCTGATAACAAAAAAAGAAACAGTCAAGTGCAAGTTTTTAACTCTGAAGAGAAGGTTCCGTATACGTATACTAAGATCAGCTTCATCAGACGGAACAACTGGACGACTTGAAGTTTAGTCCACGTATGCGAATCCGTGACCTGAAGACGGGCTATTATTATTAATTAATTAATTTTAAACATGGAGGCCAGGCCACATTTGGGACTTGGAAAAAAATAGTTTTGGATACATACATACATATATCGCACAGGGTATTTCGTAGCAAGCACAACCCCGCACCGCATCTCAGTTACATAGCGTCGGTGCGCTTGCCGAACCTTATATGTGCAATTTTACCAAAAATTTTTTATTTAACTTTTGGACTCAGTTTTTCACGGCGCATCTAATGCCATTATCAGTTTGTGCAAATTCAGCCTAGAAACGAAAATGCCAAATCTTATATGTAAAAATACATTTTAGAAAAATCTGACATGTGTCGCACATTGCAATAAAGTTGGTACATATCAAGTTTTTAAGAGTATTTTTTGCACTTATCAGGAAAGGACCAAAATTTTTTAATAATTTTAAGAAGTTTCTTTTGTATATTTACGTAAATTAGTCATTTTAATAATCATTTTAGTCAAATAATAAACCTCTTTGCAAGAATCTTCAGTATAACAATACAATACAATACAATACAATATTCTTTATTGACAAAAGACACAGCATACAGAAACAATACAGAACAAAACAGAAGAGTCAAAAGGCGGCCTTATTGCTAAAGTAGCAATTTCTACCAGGCAACCTTTAGGTACGGAAAAAGTGTAGATAAAAGTGATGCGGGTTGGTGGTCTAAACAGAATAGGTAAACTAAAAATAAATAAAGAATTTATAAATATAATAAATAAATACTAACTAACTAAATCAGTTATAAAATACTTATAAATATAATACATATATTACACGAATAGCTGTGAATATATAATTAAAATAAACTAATACATACTATCATTATGATTTAAGAGGAAATTAAATGGAAAGGATCAGGAAACAAGACCAAGGTAGTGCGCTTTAATGCGCATTTTAAAAGACTCGGGAGAAGGGGAACGTCGTATTGACTCAGGAAGATCATTCCATAAACGTATGGCTTGTACAGCAAAGGAGTTGGTGTAAAAATTTGAAGAATGAGAGGGCATGTCAAGTGATAGGTTGTTACATGAACGAAGTTTGCGGTCTAAGGTGTCGGAGCGAAATTTAAAAATATCTTTAAGATAAGAAGGAGAATTGGGTAAGAAGAGAACAGAGTATAGAAGAGAGAGTATGTGACAGTTCCTTCGGTGACGGATGGGCAGCCATTGAAGTTTTGAGCGATAGCTAGAGATATGATCAAATTTCCGCAGACCAAATATGAAGCGTATACAAAGATTTTGTAAACGCTCCAGCTTGTTTACAAGCTCAGCAGATAAATCCGGAAAACATGCATCAGCATAGTCCATCAAAGGTAGGAGAAGAGATTGAGCAAGGGAAATTTTGGTTCTCGTCGGCAATAGGTTCCTAAAACGCTTAAGCGAACTATACGCAGCGAACATCCTCCTGCTGACTTCAGATATATGAGGCTTCCATGACAGGCTGCTATCAAATATAACCCCAAGATTTTTAACCTTGTCACTAAACGGAATTTGAACGCCGTCAAAAATGACTGGTGGTAACGCCCTCAAATTGGTTCGCGCCTGGTACCAGTGACTTCCCAAAATAATAGTCTGCGACTTCGCAGGATTCACTTTAAGCCCATGTGAGAAGCTCCATTCGGAGATGCTCCTGAGATCTCTGTTAACAGTAGCTATTGCATCCGTTAACCGAGAGAAGTGAGCCTGTGTGTATATCTGTAAATCGTCTGCATACAAATGATAGGACGAAGTAAGAGGAAGAGTAATTGAGTTAATGAAAATGGCAAATAGCAGAGGAGATAGGACACCACCCTGCGGTACGCCGGCAGATGTATCACACCACGCAGAGAAGGTTTCTTCAACGCGTATGCGTTGTCGGCGCCCATACAGGTAACTACGAAACCACTCAACCACAGCAGGAGATATGTTAAGAGAAACCAACATCGCCAAAAGGATATCAAAGTCAACAGTGTTGAATGCGTTACTGAAATCCAGCAGAGTCAACACTGTCAGCCTTTGGTGCTCCATACCTAGCCGGATGTCATCAGAGATTTTAACTAATGCTGTAGTCGTACTATGACCGGAACGAAAACCGGACTGGAGAGGATTCAGGAGGTTGTTCAAGGAAAGAAATGCAGTGAGTTGTTGTTGAACAAGTCTCTCCAGTACTTTGGATAGGAAAGGTAAGATGGATATGGGGCGATAGTCTGAGAAGGATTTAGGGTTGGGTTTTTTAGGTAATGGGACAATATGTGCCTCCTTCCAAGCGGTCGGAAATACACCTGTGGACACGGACTTGTTAAGAATGTTGGATATGACAGGGGCAAGGATATCAAGGAGGGGAACGATCATCTTACGACTAATGCAGTCACCTCCAACCGCATCCGACGAGATAGCAAGTATGTTCTTTTTAACATCACTGACTGTAAATTGGGAAATAAGAAACGGCGGAAAGTTAGGAGTAGGCTGATTCGAAAGATTATTAATTGTGCTAGTTTTAGTGCCAGTGTCAATCGTGGCAGAAGATGAGAAATGGTTATTTAAAGAGTTGAGATCGATGTTGTTAGGAGATGTATCATTACGTGATTTGCCTACTCCCAATTTTTTAAGGAAAGCCCACACTTTTGCAGGGTCCCCATTTTCGACAGATTTATGGATATGGCGTCGCTGATTGTCACGTATCTTTGTATTGCAGCGATTTCTAGTTTCACGATATTTTTCTAGGTTCCGTTCAGTGGGGTTAATCTTGTATTTTGTTTTAGCACGCGTCTTTTTGTCCATAAGAGACCGTACCTCGTCATTAAGCCAAGGAGCAGGAAGATGCTTGACACGCACAGTCCGTTCAGGAGCATGTCTATCGTAGAGTTTAATCAAATGAGAATTAAATAGACTGACTTGATCGTCGACTGACTCAAGTGAGTCTATCGCCGACCAATCAATCTTGCGGGCGTCCTCCTGCAAACGATTGACATCTATTTGAGCAAAATTTCGAAGGAGTAGCGTTTTAGGTTTTGCCTTGGGTGGACGAAGACGGTAGGAGACATATATTAAGTCATGGTAAGAAAACTCGTTTGCGGAAACTTGACCATACTTGACTAAGTGGGAGGAGGAGGAGACCATTATTAGATCGAGAAGTGAAGGGGTACAATTAGGAAAATGGTGGGTAGCATTTAGCGGTGGAATATGCATAGCACAAGAATTGACAAGAGTCAGAAGTTTTTTGGCCCGCCAGTCGTTTTTTAGGAGACACGTGTTAAAGTCTCCTAAAATAATGGAATGGGAGTAGGAAGGGGAATAATCCTCAATGAGTTTTTCAAACGAATCGAAATAGTCGTTTTGCAAGGAAGGGTTGTAATAAACGCCAAGGAGAATTTTATTGTGTGAGAGAGTTATTTCGATGAAAAGATGCTCGGCCGTTGCCGGGGGAGGAGGTTGAGGAGAATTACTAAGGACAGAAAATGGAAGATGAGAACGGATATAACCCGGCGTGTCCTTGAACTGTACGCACTTTATCGGTCCATCTTGTTGGGGCCTTACTACCTTGGGTGGTTAATGGATGATTTCTTCTTACTGTCCAACGAAAATCCGACAGCCACTAAATTTATTATTTTACATTAGTGGTCTGCTGTTATTTTCTAACTGGATTTTATCGTCCTCTCTAGAGAAAAATAACTTGTTGAGTTGAATTTTACCTTCAAGCATGATACAATTTAACAGCTTTTGGGGGGATTTTGATTACTACCTGCTAAGCTGGGTGCCTGAACACTTGGGAATCGGGGAAACGAGGTGGCCAATGAGCTGGTAAGGGCAGCGCCCGAACCATTGGACCGGAGCCCACGATCTGGGTGCCTAAGTCCGGCTCAAGACGCCAACTGGTGAATTGGGAAATTCACAAAGCACACAACTGACACAACGTCTGGCTGGAATCAGCTTGACTCGTACACTCCAAATAGCTCATTCCAGGTTTCCTGCCCAAATCACCAACCGAAATACTGAAACTCGACCGGTTGAGTATTGTATACCCGTATAGCCCTTACGGGGCATTGTAACCTCAAAAAGCACATTAACAGTATCTACAGTAAGGGTTTTCTGATAAGCCCATTCTTTATCAGAAAACCCTTACTGTAGATACTGTGCGGACGAAGAGAACACTCTCAGTTACATATCCTATGTGAATGTGATGGTCTTGCTAGAATGAACAGCAATTTGGCTACTGACAGGTGATCACGACCTCATGCACAGCTAGAACAGCGGGGCTGCCGGAGAGACCTTGTTATAGTTGTACCAAATAATTGGTTTGTTGACGCACGCTTAGTAGTGGTTTGGCGGTCGTAGTATGGTCTTACACACTCAGATATCTTTTATGAATAGGTAAGTGGTTTGCAAGGATTTGAAGAAGACGTTAGCTAACGTCATGTCTTGATAGATTACTATCGATGTAGTACTTCTTAAAGCGTTTTTTAAGGTTAAGTAGGTATAACCAGTTGGACAGAATAAACTTCCAGGATTAAACCGATAAGAGGATTTAATTTGGCTCGGCATCTTTCCAAGGCTGCATAACAAATAGCCTTTCGTGCATGGTAATGGTAAAGGCGGGCCTATTTCCACAATTATATGTGTAACACGACTTTTTTTCGCATGGGTGGGATTGCTGCTCGAGCCATTCCATCTCCTTGAAGAACCTCAGCAGGCCTTCGACCTCCCTAAGGGCCTCGGGGATCGGCCCCTGTGTTCCGAGGTGGTTATCCCGGTACGTGGCTATTTCCTGGCACCCCAAGAGCATCCGTCTCTTCCGCCCCCATGAATCTTCTGCATATTGGGCTATCCGTGAGACCTATAGTGAACAGATGTTTCAAGAATCACCTGTTATTACGCTGGGCTGGTTATGATTAGTAGTTGAGCCTTCCTCAAACTGAGTAGGATGCATGTTAGCTGGTGATTCATTACAGGTAATGCCTGCTGGCTTGCCTACAGTCTCGGTGTTCAGCCCAGTAGCTGCCATGCTGATTCCTGGTGCAATCTAAGCATTTCACGTACCTAGATGACCTGAAGGAATGGGTACTATGGGCTCAGGACCCTGAACTTTTAGGTCCGATCCCCTCCATCTTTTCGTCATGCATGTCGTTAATCCTGAAGACGAAAATGACATACGTGCCGAAAAGAAGCCACTGACAGTGGGACTAGGTTCATATCTATTTTTTACCCCATTAGTTACAGAGATGGCTAGAAAAGTCTCTCTGATGGATAATATCCCTCCTCTTCTTCCTTGTCGCCTTTTCCCGATTAACGGGGTCGGCTTTCCTAATGCTGAATCTCCAGGTTGTTTTATTGAGAGCGTCTTCTTTTTCTAAGTTAAGAACTTTCATGTCCTTTTGAACCTTAGTCATCCACAAGGTTAAAGGTCTTCCTCGTCTTCTCCTTTTCGTATCCATGACTAGGCATTTCTTCACTATATGATCCTCCGGCCTTCGCATGGCGTGACTATACCATCTCAGCCTACACTCAGCTAGTTTGTCAGCAATAGGCGCGATTTTAAAACTTGCGCGGAAATACTCGTTGCGTATTTGGCATTTCTCCCGTGTGGAACAAAAGTTTGTGACATATTTTTGTTGGCCAGGCTTCGCTCGCTACCATAGAGCATTGCTGGCCTCACTGCAGTTTTGTATACCTGCCTGCCTGCCTTGCCTTTTGTCCAGATACCAATCATCCTTCTCTTCACCATCCTAGCGTCACAGCTGCAGTAACTCTGTGAGCGACATCCGTGTCAATCGCATCATCTTCCCAGATTACTGAACCAAGGTACTTAAAGGACTTTACTCTTGGGAGTTCAGTGTTGTCTACAGTTAGATGGTCATTGGCTACACAGATATTAGTAGAACCAAAGTCGCAGATCATGTATTCTGTTTTTGTTCTGCTGATACGCAGCCTATCGAGACAGTTTGTCCATTTATTGAGACTCTCCTGTATCTCTTGATGATTTTCAGAAATAAGAATCACGTCATTCGCATATAAGATGTTCCAAGGTGTGGGCTGTTGGACGTTGGCTGCAAGATAGTTTATAACAATACATAATAATAATGGATAATATCCCGAAAGAGGAAATAAATAAAAAAAACGGTAGTGAGCTGGTCACCGCCTCTCTCCTTACAGCTAGATGGGGTGGAATGATAGATAATCAGTACAAATTAATATCAAATTTGCATTTGTTAAGAATTAATTTGTACCGATTGCACAAGAAAGGGTCATGTATCGTGCCTTGGATGAGGTTTGTTTTCAGCAGTGAATGATCACACACAGGCCGTTAGACAGACAGACAGTATTAAGCAAACTAATTTATTGATTTAGTTATTAAAATTTGAAAGTGTAGTTTAATTTAAAGTCCTCAATTGGTCAGTTTTGGCAAATTTATCAGTCATATTTTATTATTCATATACACTTACGTCATTGTACAGGGTGAAAATAAGGCCAAACCAAACATGATATGTGCATAAAAACAACAAAAATCAGTGTAGCAGTTAAACCGATGTTCTAAAATAAAGTGACGATGCATGCTGTGATCGACTATATTTTAAACTATTTTTCCTCATTATCACAATTTTTGTAAACCTTTCTGTTAAAAAGAAAAACAGTTTTTTGTCTCTCCTGAAAAGTTGTGATTTTGCACATATAAGGAGTGGCAAGCGCACCGACGAGAATTCGTTTCTTTAAAATTTGCATGTATTAAGTACTATTTTTTTAATTGACCTTTGCTTGAGTCGAAAAAGTACGACGAATCAAGCTTCACCGGACCTGCGGGGGAGCGGATGGCTCTATCCCAAAGTACTCATGTACCAACGTGTCTAGGGGCAAAACATCGTGAAGGAGAAGATGCTTGAAGGGCTCCGTCTCTGATTATTAGTTTTGATTTTGGTTTTGGCCGCGGCCCCGCCGGCAGGTACAGACATTGTTACTTGAAGTGTAATTGTTGTCTCTCTATAGCTAGTATTTAATAGTCATAATAAAATATTGTCATATTATTATTACGTAGTAATATCGACAGTCTTGGGATCCCATTGAAGAAATGGGTATAAATCACATATCTGGGCATCAGAGGTGTCTAGAAAACAATTCTTAAAACGAAATGTGTAGGTAAATAATATAATCCTGCGTTCCTTTTTCCAGGCCGCCCTCTCAACGAAGTGCACCACCGATGGGACACAGCATGGGGACAACCTAAAAAAAACCAAGACCATCACTGTCTTGTTATGTGGGACAAGTACGAAATGTGGCTACAACCATGCTCAGATACAAGCAAATTTGT
Organism: Teleiodes luculella; assembly: GCA_948473455.1. Lineage (NCBI taxonomy): Eukaryota > Metazoa > Arthropoda > Insecta > Lepidoptera > Gelechiidae > Teleiodes > Teleiodes luculella. The sequence goes on from OX419596.1 coordinate 3,273,446, forward strand.
GTGCAGATATACACCAGGTAGTAGTCAAAATGGTGAAACTGTAATGGAAGTCACAGAGGGGACAACAGAGATATTCAAGATAACTACTCCTGTTATTGCAGAGGCCACAGAATCAGGTATATTATCTATTATATTTCTGATGTGAAACATCTATCGATCTACTTAAGCGAGGGGTAAAACTGATTATAGGCTTGGTGACCGTGGCAAGCGGATGTCGGTCGCCACGCTATATTTACTAAAGAAAACTATTCTCTAAGTACCACAAAAAGTGTAAGTATATTCGTATGATACGTCTTGTACTACGCCATCTAGGAGATATCTGTAAAATTACTTGAAGAAATCACAAACTAACTTCACTTTCGCTGTTTCACATCATCAAGGCGTCCCGTGACGGCTCACAATTTTGCCCTTTATTTTCCCCATGTAAAATGCCACATCAGCCCTGGGCTGCTCGCATCCAGCGTCTCCCCGCAAACCCATTTATGGAATACTACAATTTGATGTCATTGCAAAATTTATACCTTATGTCTGTCACAGGTCTTGACACTTCTGGGCTTCCATCTGAAGTGGAGAGCGATGTGCCTCGCAGTCACGTTGAATTTGGCAATCTGGTTGGAGAAGAGCTGCAGAGGTTTCCGAAAAAAAAGAGGCTTGGAGTCATGGTCTCTATTCTAGAAGTAATAAGAGATATTGGGGGTGTAGCTCCAATAGAGTGCGGTCAAATTTCTGGAACACAACAATAAAAAAAGTTAACGTAAAAGAGCAAGCTTCCATTTGTGATTATCCTAGTTAATAAATACAATACCTAAGGATTTCAAGTGAAAAATAAACAATGTTCTTCCAGGTTACGCCAAGGAGAAATATGATTAACCTGTGTTCCAAAACATTACCTTTCTGTAAGATTACGCATCCTTGTTCAAATCGAATGAGGCAGAATTTTCTGCAAAGGGACCTCGCTCGTATAACATGAATCAGGCGCCATGCGCAACCTTTTCTACATCACATTATCTTCTCTTTTTGTATTTTTATGCATTTGAGAATAATAACGAACTAATTTACAATGTTCTTATTTTTTTTCTGAACTTGTGTATACTTAAATTTTACAAACAATAAATAAGTGCCTATGCTGATTTTTTCTTTCATTTTGTCAGTGTTCATCATAACGATTATTTTCTGTTAAATATCACAGAATCCCAAATTAGATAACCATATATTATTGTAAGATCAAGTTTAAACTAAAATAGTCATGCACACTGCTCTTTTTTCTTAAACACAAGATTGGTGCAGGCAGAGTATTCAGATAGGTTTGCTTTTCACTGTACTTAAAATTGTATAAACGAGTAATATTTTTTTATACTAATTTAATTTAAAAGTATATTCTAAAATATTTTTTTAAAGAGGATTTAACAAAACTTAAGTATTTATTAAAAAGAAACAATGTAATTGCTTTGCTATCTTCAGCATTTAGAGAACATGGAATACTTAAAGGTGCAATTACAAGTAAGATAAGAATCGGACGGAGCAGTGTTCACATTGAATTAAAAATTACTTATATTAACACATCGTCTAATGTCCTTTTTCGAGGCTTTTATAAACAAATATAGCTCATTTCTGCCTTATCAACAAGCCCTACTTAACCTTCAACTTAACCTGACCTTTATAATCAGAGTATAAATATCATACACCAAATAAAATAAAAGACATCCAAAGATATGGCATATTCTGAAAGAATCTTAAATATATTTTTTATAGGATAATTATACAGTGGTCAAAAAAGGCAGCTGGACAGTGGACATGCGTTGATCTTGAGAGCCCCCGTATTTCGTAGCAATAGGGGTGAATTTTATAGTGTGAATGTCCAACCGCACATGGCTTCTGTACATAGTGTTTTGTACCTTAGATTTCTCGTTTCAGTTTTGAATTTTTAAAACGTATTGCCTATTTATTTATCTATGTTTTAATTGTATTTCTGAAAATTAAAATAATAATGTTAGACCGTTCAGAGAGGAGCCCCTGTCAACAAAATATATATTTGCTGTGCCCTTACGGGGCGTCACAGTGTGTACACATTTTGCGCACTGTACTTTAATACACGTTGTATTAATTGTGTGATTTGCAATGAATAAATAAATAACCTACTAATATAATATTTTTACTTCCTTTTATCAAATTCAAGTAGAGATGGGCCGAGTACTCGGTTACTACTCGGTACTCGGCGTATTCAGTGGTTATTTTGGTACTCGTACTCGGCCGAATAACTCGGTTCAAATACCGAGTATACTCGGTTTAAATAAAATAATAATTCGAGCGGAATAAAGATAATGATAACATTAAACTAAAAACCCCCGCCACAATACCGTTTCTTGATCCTTTCAACAAATAGAAAAGTGCTGATAATCTTCAAATGGTTGAAAATATTTTTTTTGATTGGCTAAGAATACTGTCGATTGTAACACGTTGCAAAAAAACTAGATCAAAATCGGTGCATCCGTTTATGAGCTACAATGCCAGACAGATAAACACGTCAAACACACCCCTCTTTTTTGTCGGGGGTTAATAATCACTTTGCTGCGAAGAGAATGAAACCAACTTGTTTAAAAAGTGAGAATTTTTATATATATTTTTTTTTTGAAAAAGAAAAATGTGTAGGTAGGTATTACTAAAATCTTATTGAATTGTATAAGTAATACTTATGTTTCATTAAAAACAATTAATATTTAAAATTAATGAGAGCCAAGTTACGATGTTTGGAAAACCAGACTTTCTGCGCGTTTTGGTAAGAGTCTGTTTCTCTTTTCTTCATTAACGATGCATGAATTGATATCTGTACACGAACAAAAGTATAATTTTTGCTCAATTTGCGCGCATTGATTACTATTTTGTTTGACAACAAGCTACTGGATACCCAGGGGAAGATCGGAACACCCGCGCCGCTTGCTAGTCAGCTAGCGCGAGCATTGCACGACCCTGTTCATTCCTGTTTTTGCACCCTAATACATTGTACATAATTGAACCGAGTAATTCGGCCGAGTACTCGGCTCGGTGGGATTTTAACCGAGTATATTCGGTACTCGGTTACTCGGTAAAAGTAGTAAGTACTCGGCGCATCTCTAAATTCAAGCATCTTTAGAAGGGTTTACAATATGGAGCGTGCGAGTATGTCGGACTCGTAGCCTATTTGGTAGTATGTCTGCCTAAGAAGCACAAGGTCGCGGGTTCGAATCCCGCCCAGGGCAAACATTCGTGTGATGAGCACTTGTGTTTGCCTTATGTCTGGATGTTGTATATTTATAATATTATGTATTATATCAGCTGCCTGACACCCATAGTACAGGCTCTGCCTAGTTTGGGGTCAGATGGCCGTGTGTGAGATGTCCCACATACTTATTTATTTATTTATTTATGTTGACCGAAAACCTCAACGTCGTATTTCACGAATATTCGACGCCAATTGCTCATCACATCACGCGCAAATAATTTCAATCCAATCATTGTGAAATATATACTTTACACGAACTTAAGTAGCAGTGGGCAGGGCACATTTGCTTGTTGAACCGTTGGCCGTTTGAGAAGAACGGTTCTTAAGGCGGCACCTTGAAAATTTTTGTGTTTTTTGAATTGATGATCCTCGTAATTTGTACAAGTAAGTATTATGATTTTCAGATATACATAACTTGATCATATAATCTAAATACTCATTTGATTGGAAACACGTCGTTTTCTCAACATTTTATCGATAGAAAATCGCGTCAAAGTAACACCTTCTATTATCTTTTTTCACTTCCTATAGGTAAACGGCAACGTACTAGACGTTGAAACTTAGTTACAAGTATGGTATTCAACCTTACTAAAATCTAGTTTAGATACATTTTTATTATTATGTATTACTTTTTCTATAAATGGACTCACAAGAACTTGGCACTTACGCTGTTTAGTTCTAGCGCGCTAACAGCACACCTTTCTCGGTTCCACATGTACTACGGTACCGCTTAGCCACAGAATACCAAATAGTAGTCCCTACAGAATTTTTTTTTTTTTTTTGAATTTACCTATGCTTGTGTCGAAAAGGTACGACAAATCAAGCTTCACCGGACTGGCGGGGGAGTGGAAGACTACCCCAAAAAAAGTCATATACCAACGCGTCTAGGGGCGGCTCGAGGGAGCCTCGGACCACGGCCTAGCGCGTTGATATTGAAAAATATCGTGAAGGAGACGACGCCTGAGGGGCTCCGTCTCTGATTTTCAATTTTGATTTTGGTTCGGGCCGCGCCCCCGCCGGCGGGTGCGGGCGTTGTTACCTGAAGGGTGTCCCTACAGAAGCTGCACTAGGCGACATAATTCATATAAATTGCAACCCTAGCTCCGTTATAATAAAGTGCAATTCAGATCGGACGGCGCTAGGCGAAAAGAAGCAGTTGCTGTGCTGCATCTCTCTCTCTCTCTCGCGTATTGCGCCACTCTACTAACACGTTTAGGGAATGGGGAATTGGTCCGCAAAAGGCCCGAGACCGCTCGGCGCGGCGGCGGTAGGTAGTTATAGCGCGCAAGTACACGGAGTGACAGAGGCCTGGCTTAGGCTAGTTCGGACTAGGCTAGTGTTTTAGTCGAGTAGCGAGTAATTTAGTAGCTAAATGTGTCTGAACACCAAAAATTTAGTCGAGTAAATTAGTATATAATTTAGTCGAGTCAATCCATTTTGTTCTATTTTTATCGGGCGAGTAGCGCCTCCCACCACGCGTCCGTACTTACTAGTTCACCGGCTAAACAAGTGCGAATTTGTCGAATTAGTCGAGTTCATTAGTTGCCGCAAAAATAGTTTCGTTGGAGCGAAGACACAACTTTAAAATTCGTTTCCAATTCCAATTTAATAAATAAAATAAAACAAAATAAAATAAAATGAAATAAAAGAAAAAAATAAAAAAAGAAGACAATTTGTAGCTCCTTCCTAGTTCATCTCTTCTATTGATCCATTTTCGTACCCATAGCTTCTTTTTATTAATCATCACACAGATTTCCTCATCCACGTTGCGATTTGCTTAATCAGTTTATCCCCTTTATTGCGTTGCATTGCAGCCCGTATACATATTGCAAAACACCACTCACTTGTGTACTGTACTCGACCGCAATGCGAACGATTTTTGGGCAGTAGCGAGTAGTTTAGCTACTAAATTCCTGCCACTCGACTAAATTACTAAAGTAGTGCGAACTAGCTTTAAAAGGCCTTTAGCGCTATGACTGTCCTGCACTGCCATTAGTGGTCCGTTTACTTTTCCGCGCAGATAAACCACGCCTCTACTGTGATTTTAAGTTTTTCGAGGTGCCGCCTTAAATAGCGGCCTCGTGTTGGAAGGCAGAACATAGGCTTGCCCTCCATAAAGAGGACTCATGATCTGGTGAGGGTCGCGAGCAACAGCTGGGACCGTGGAAATCTTCGAGGGAGGTCTTCATCTAGCAGTGGACGTCTTTCGGCTGAAATGATGATGAATAGTCAAATTCCAAAACGTCTCTCATCGTTAAACACCCGACGTAAAATGACTAATTTTTCAAACCGAAACCACATTTAGACCAATTTTTAAACGTAAAATAACATCGTTAATTATTTCAAAATTGAACTCATGATGAGCCGGAAGTTTGACAGTTATAGGGAAGAAAAACAGGAAAAGTCCGAAATTACTTACTTTAATTACTGGGTTACTTATTGGATTAGACATACTGGTATTATGTCAAACCCAATAAGTACGGTCAAGTCCAAAGTAAGCTGAACACCCGCACTGCGATTCTCTATCGTATTCAACGGACATAAGAACAGTTAAAAGGCTAAAGTGTTTAGCTTTGCATGCTTTTGACTGTACCTACTATCAGCTAAATTAGGTATTTATTTTAAAAATAAGTTTTACGCTATTATGAACCACAGATATCTTATAATTAAGGTCAAAACTAAGATAAATCTCAGCTTATACTGTTGTTGTTTTGAGAATAAATAATAATGGGTTCCGCGTAAAAATAAACTTGCAAATAAATATAAATAAATACTCGAGGACGTCTTTCTTACATACAGCCATTTGTCTGACCCCAAACTAGGTAGAGTCTGTGCTATGGGTGTCAAACAGCTGATATACATACCATACATTATGTTTAATATAAATATACAACATCCAGACACAAGCACACACAAGGCAAACACAAGTGCTCATCACACAAATGTTTGTGCTGGGCAGAAATAAGTCTGGCAGTTGTTTTATAAAATTTAAATTAACGTTGGTGCCTGTGGATACTAGGGCCAGCTAAAAACATCTATTCAAGAAGAAAATATGCTTGATCGAGTACCAACAGACACCCGGCGGAGGCCGACATTATGTTTTAATTATCTTAAATCGACCGTGTTGAATATTTTCTCTAAGTTAACAGCTCATTTATAGGTATGTCCCCCCTTTTCTCTAAGTAAGGACTTCCAATTCTGCCACGGATTCTTAAAATTTTGATTATATAAAGAATGTTTCTCTCGCAATCAATTAGTACAAATTTGTGTTTGTGCTCTAACGCCATGATTACAATTAATATTTTATTGTTTTTCGTGACTTTGTCACACACCTTATTACTGTCAAGTAAGTTTACCATGCATCGCTGCGTACTAAGTATTCGTTAAAACTAAAACAAAAAAAATCGTACGCTATTTACCTCTCTGAGTTTTTGTTGATAAAGATGTTACTTTAGCATCCTTAAATTTTATATTTCTTTCTAGACGGACAACCAAACGAATCCCCTGAGAAATTTCGTACGGATTACTCATACTCAGAACAAAGTCGATCACATAACTACTACAAATATCATGAAGAGAAAGCTACTTGGCAGGAGGCTGTAGTGAAATGCAAATCTGAAGGTTCCGAGCTATTCTACCCTATAAACAAGGCTGAAGCAAGTATAGTGGAGGGTTTGTTGCGACCATGGTCTAGCGTACATTACGTATGGATTGGTGTCTCGGACTTAAGAACAGACAGATATTATGAAACAATAGATGGTAAGTGTTCATTTAAACTTGCGTTTCTATTCAAGGAGAAAGGAGTTTTTGAAGTATACTTTCGTCTTGGAAAAGGCGTGGAAAGAAAATAATCTAATATAGGTAAGCACTTATATGGGTGCTGTAGTGTTGCATTCTCTATCTCTCAATTTAGACTAATCAAGCTTCACCGGACTTAAGGTGAAGCTTAATTGGACGTTCTTTTTTGACACAAGAATAGATCAGTAAAAAAAAGAAACTCTCATTTTCATTTTTATGTTTTCTGTTACGTACAGATTCTTCAGTTTATTATTACTTTTTAACTGACTGGAAACGGATCAACAAGAAGATTATGATTCGAAATAAAATAAAAATTTAAATAAATCCGTTTGATACGTGTTTTAGTGGTTAAATAATAGTGGGCAAAAGTGGACCAAGAGCTGCCACTAGAAAGAAATATGCCAAATGGAAGGTTATCATGTAGTTTGAAAATGCAGCAGAGGATCAACAATCTATCCCGGGAAACCCGAGATATGAGCACTTGTTTGTTGCTATATAAAGGTTATTTTAGTTGATGATTCAACGGGATTGCTTTAGTATTCTCACAGAGTATTCTGTATCACAAATAGGCCAAAGAGTCGAGTGTTTAAGTTTTTTCTTCGAATAAGATAGTATAATGAGTTGATAACGTAAACTTTTATTTTTCTTTAGGTCGCCCTTTAAGCGAAGTGCACAATGTATGGGATGTGAGAAATCATGAGCCGTCTAGATCTGGGCATTGTGCGGTAATGTGGGGATCTGAGGAGAAACCAAACTACGATTTATGGCTGAGACCCTGTCATGAGAAAAATGGTTTTATCTGCAAACGTGAAACCAGCCATGAAAAGGATGTCGGCTGTATCGCAACCAAACAATCAGGCAAGCTTCTTTCTTGTTTTTGACAAAGGGTATCTTAATACTTATCGGACCAAATGGCGCGCCTTGGGATAGGCCGAAGTCCAGCAGTGGAATGCCGCAGACTGTTAATGATGAAGAAGCCTAGAAGCTCTCTTGATAACAACAAACATGAGCCCATTTTTTACTTCTTACAGAATAAAATGTTATATCCCATTATTGTACCCTGAGTTAGGCTCAAGTTCTCAGGGTCAGCAGAGTGTACAAAAAAATTAATAAAAATAAAATATAAAATCTTGTTAACCATAGTGAAAAATGAAGTAAATCAACACGCTCAACAGTAATGCTCGTCATTTTAATTCACACCATCCTCGGTGGGCTACATGTTTAAAACTTGATAAAACTCTTATTACAATGTACCTAGGTGGAGATTCCTACTGTTACAAGTTCTTTGAAGAAAAAACTAGCTGGAACAATGCTGTCGAGAAGTGCAAATCTGAAGGAGCCCAGTTGTTCTATCCAGAAAGCAGAGTTGAAGCGACTGAAGTTGTAAATTTACTGAATCCATTTATTGGAATGCTCACTAACATTTGGATTGGCATATCTGATTTGAAAACGAATGAAGTTTACGAAACTGTCGATGGTGAGCATATAAATATAAAATATAAATATGTGGGACACCTCACACACGGCCATCTGACCCCAAACTAGGCAGAGCCTGTACTATGGGTGTCAGACAGCTGATATACATACATATATAAATAAACAACATCCAGACACAAGGCAAACACAAGTGCTCATCACACGAATATTTGCCCTGGGCGGTATTCGAACCCGCGACCTTGTGCTACGTAGGCAGACTTACTACCAACTAGGCTACGAGGCCGTCAAAAAATAAAAGATAATCTGTCTGTGTTAATAATAAATAAATAATAAATACATTATTTTTAGAATAAGGTCGTGAAGATACATTTAACGGGGAAGGATAAAAAAATACTATCAATATATTTAGGTATAAATAATAAATAACAAATTTAACTTGTTTGTCGTATAATTTATAAATATAAAGGCACAGATCCATTACTTGTTTGCGTTACAAGTTTATCGGGTAGAGTTTCCATGCTTGGCGTGAGTTAGCGGGCAAGGAGATACCAATAATAATCATATAAAGTTTGGTCTCACTTTAAATAACACAAAGATCTCGCTCTTTAATAGCAATGAGATCTAATTTACCATAGTTTTCTAAATATAAAACGTTCCACCGAGCACTTGGTCGCACATCTACGTTTACCGCCTAATTATTGGCCGTAAAACTGTTTTGGCGCCAGTCTCGGAGTTACGTTTAGAAATCACTCAAACATGAATTTTCGTCTAACAATATTCTCGTCTAACAATTTCCCGTCTACTAATAATTTTCGTTCAAAAATCTAACAATAGCGCTTAAAAATCAGGTGAATCAATATCTGGCGCCGTCAAATATGTATGTATTATTTATGTATTTGTACGTATTTCTATCATATTTATTTATGTATGTATGTATATGTAATAGTATAGACTTATTGTTTATTTATGTATTAGGTCCTTACATATGAAATTGCCGTTCAGTATCAAAAAAGTGAAACAAGTTTTTTTTAATGAAATTATTATTTAATCAATCGAAGTATGCGCCGTTGTTATCGATACACTTCCGCCATTTTATAGGCAGATCATTGATACCTTTGGAAAAAAAATCCTGGGAGCGAGAGTCGATGAACTGTTTGAAGGCGGTTTTGACTGCCTCATCGGATTTGAAATTTTTTCCTTGTAAAAAGTTATCCAAATTTTGAAAAAAGTGGTAATCGGTTGGGGCAAGATCTGCGTCACCCACCATACTCTCCAGATCTTGCCCCAACCGATTACCACTTTTTTCAAAATTTGGATAACTTTTTACGAGGTAAAAATTTCAAATCTGATGAGGCAGTCAAAACCGCCTTCAAACAGTTCATAGACTCTCGCTCCCAGGATTTTTTTTCCAAAGGTATCAATGATCTGCCTATAAAATGGCGGAAGTGTATCGATAACAACGGCGCATACTTCGATTGATTAAATAATAATTTCATTAAAAAAAACTTGTTTCACTTTTTTGATACTGAACGGCAATTTCATATGTAAGGACCTAATATTTTATGTAGATATTTTACACTTTCCTATGTCTACTCCGCATTCTCCTTTTCCACCACTGTGTTGGTTGGCTGGAAGAGATCTCTTATAGAGATAAGCTCGCCTTTGTAAACTAGTAATATAAGAATCACCTTTTTTTGTTAAATTGTGAAATAAAGAATATATATAAATAAATAATCGATAACGGATCATCAAAACGACATGCCATGAATGACTTGAATGTCAGTAACATTAGGGGCAACGCAAACAGAAGACGGCGAGGCGAGGGTACGGTGCAGGCGCGGCGATGTATCAATCAAAACCAAACCTTAAATATTTTGACATACGGCGGCGCGGCGGTCTCGCGCCGGCTCTCGTGGCAGCTTCGACGCGCCGCGCGCTACTCGATTTTGGCATGCCGTTTTCAACCGTATGTCAAACCAGTTTCAGTCGATACACCGCCGCGCCTGTGCCGTATCCTCGCCTCGCCGTCTTCTGTTTGCGTTGCCCCTTAGTTTGCATAGGTACGTGATAAAATCAAATAGTATAAACTGGAAATACTCACAAATTCTTTCTATACTATTGGAGTACAGTCTCCACACCACAATAGGTATAATCGTCCAACAAAGATTCAAAATTACTCCCGCCAAAATTCATACTTTTCACATCTTGCAGCTTGAGACACCGATAATGCCACGGATTAAAAACAAATCGCTACTAGCAAACGGAATTGAAGAGCTTATTTATTTATGTAAAACTTAAACTTTTCATCACTAGATACCTAAATGATAACTTTAGATCACATTTGCATTAGCCAGTTAAGTTTTCACTCAAATTTATGCATTGATCAAACAATTTTATTACACGAGTAGTTACACGTAGTTAAAATAAAACTAATAACAATTATAAGAAGTCTCTAATTTATATTTGATGATGGAAACAATTTTTAAATAACAATAATAATCTTTATTTCTTAATAACTTGATGAAAAAAGTCTATATCTTTGAACTTGTTTGAGATGGAAGCTCGTCAAATGAAACGATTTTAGACATAATACGTGACCGGGATAATCTGCCGTAATATAAGAAAAATGGACGCAGCTCACCTTTTTTTTAATTTGCTGAAACACCGTTGTACTCGTAGGTAGGTACCTACTGAGAAAACTATTCTGCGTAAAAGGGAGGTTTTAAATAAAAAAATTATAATATTGGGTGGACGAATCGTTAGTAGAGCGAACGTTGGTTGAACTGAAGAACGAAGTCAACGAAGTTAAACTCATTAAATAAAACAGTTCATTTATTACGAAATTAAAAATCAATTACAATTTACGTCAACTTAAAACTAAAACAAAACATTAAAATTAAACATTAACACAAAGTCACCCTAACCTAAAAGACCGTCCAGCTTCGCTCCCGGAGCAAATAAAGGTGCCCATGACACTAGCTGCGTTGCCGCGCTGAATTTAATTTAACTCAATAAATTAGTTTAGGTTATGTTGAAAGACTCTGCCTTATTAACATACCTACTATTATAAAATTATTGTTCTTTCAGGTCGTCCTCTGATTGAAGTATACAATGAATGGGACATACAATACAATCAACCGGATAGGTCGAATGGCGGCCACTGTGTCTCCATATACGAGAATTACGTTCTTTGGCTGGATAAATGTGACGAAATCAAGCCTTACATTTGCAAATATGCTCCGGGAAGTAAGATTGAAAGAGAGCTCGGGAAAAGTAAGTTATGTTTGTTTATTCACACTTGGTTTGAATATTATCATAGTCTAAAGGATGATGTGTCAAAACGTCCCCCCAAAAAACTAATAACATCGACCAACAGATTTGAAATGTATATGCGTCTTAGCTATGTGATAACTTTTTACTATGGCGACATCTTTCAAAGACGCGGGATATTCCAAGAAAAAAATCGTCTTGCTATTAATATCGGTACCCAAAATAACAGATCGTAAGCATTCAATTGGGCACTGGACATTTATAGGATAATGATAAACAATAATTATCTGTTTAACTGTAGTACATGGTACTCCTACATAGATAAAAGCATTAAAAATCTTTTGTACTAGGTTTATTAGAGGCAAAATAACACCTAGCAAAAATGTTTCTTTTATTTTCAAATCCCATTGATCATGAAGTTAAAACTGGTTACATCCTTTCTATAGATCCATAAGAACCCATTGTAAGTTTTCGGAAGACCTTTTTTCAAGTCCGGTGAAGCTTGATTGGTCGTACCTTTTCGACACAAGCTTAAGTCAATTCAAATTTAAAATAAAAAATCGGAAGACCGCTGCGCTGCGTCGCGAGCGCTGGTCCACGCGCAGTTATCGCTAAACATTGGATAGTATAACTGGTATAACCGTCGATGGAGTACCTAGGCAAGAAATACGCAGCGCGTGCTATCCAGCGCCAAGGAGCGGACGCCCTTAGTGTTCTATTTAATTTCTCAAAATTCAAATTCAAAATATATTTATTTGCAAGAGTACATTTCAAATTTCAGATGTTACATTTTTAGTAAGCCGCAGTATTCCACTTTGACTAGGCATGCAAATATAATGTAATACACAATAATGTTTATCTATTTAAAACTAATCAAATAAGTTACACATTAGAAATCAATTATTAATGTCAAAATTAAAAACTAGCAATATATACAATGTCAATACTTAAATTGTCCAAAAGTCAATCTCTCAATTTATTCTTAAATCGATGTGATTCTAATGACTTCAAGTCTGCTGGGAGTTTATTGTACTTAAATGTCGTCGATGCACAAATTATAGACATTTTTCCTATACACAAAATATCGACAATTCTCTAACACCTATTTCTACTGTATTTTGTTACTTAGATAACCAGAGAAAGGTGCCTTATGGTGACTATACATATTCCCAAAACACAAGTAGCTTTTACAAGTACCACCGCTCGCAGGAGATTTGGTATTATGCATCCAAAATATGTGAGTCAGAAGGCGCACAATTGTTCTACCCAATAGACAAGAATGAAGCGAAAGAAGTCCATGATTTGCTCAATCCTTGGAGGTCTTTTGGTGCTATATGGGTTGGAATCTCTGATTTAAAAACAAATTATTCGGTTTATGAAACTATAGATGGTAAGTAAAACTGTAATTTTTAAGTTTCACCAAATATTAACCATTATCATACTAGCTATACGGCGGTCATATTCTAACTGTAAAAATCTAAAAGAGTTTTTTATGATAGGGTTTTAGGAAAATTTTATAAAGATTTGCTAATACCAACCAAGACTCTCAGTATCTAACGTCTGATCTCCTGAGCTGAGCTCCTATCTATAATACGGAAGCTTTCCTCCCGGTTTCTCTTTGCATGTTTGTGAATACACAGAGCAAAAATCATTTATCCCAAATTTTCAGTTATAAAGGCAAAAAATAGCAAGCAAATTCAAATTTATCAGCAGTAAACTTTGCAAAACCTTGATGATTGAGAATCACGACCCGTCGAAAAAACTAAATAGATAGACAGAGATACAAAAACATTTTTTCCCAAGGTGAAACAGACGTTTCGCGTCCACTCGATCCAATAGAAATATTACTAACTAGCTTTCCGCGGTTAACAGTTTTTCCTGCGGGAACGAGAAATTTTCCCGCAATAAAATACCTACCGCCTATGATCTTTTCTAAGGTCTATTCTATCTTTGTACATCAAAATCGGTAAAAGACTATTCAATATTTTAGGTCATTTTTTACGCCCTGGGTTACATTATTGGAGTTTTAATAAGGATCCCTAGCTTATTTTTAAAATAGAATATAGCCTATTTTACCCGAGGATAGTGTAGCTTCCCAACAGTGAAAGAATTTTTGAAATCGGTTTAGTAGTTTAGGAGCCTATTCAATGCTAACAAACAAATATACAATTCTTTACAATTATTATAAGTCTTATAGAAAATTGATTTCTTTAAACTTTTCAATAGGTAAGTCAGCGAAAGACCTTCACCTTAGCTGGGAAGGCGGGTCTAAAGTAAAAGATGGAAAGCATTGCATCAACTTGTGGTCTACCTATGAACTAGGAGCGAGAACTTGTGATGCCGAATTGGAATTTGTGTGTAAATACAACCCACAAGACAGCTTATCAAAAGGCTTCACACTACCATCAGGTAACATTTCAAGAATATTTCGTTATTTGTTTTCGATCTGAAATTCAAACTCGCTAGAGTATCAATTAGATATGGTTAATTGATTCGAGTATCACCTTGCGGAAGTCCATAAAACTCGCTTCCCTACCATGACCTAGAGAAAAAAGACTTTAAAAAAGGTGTAGACATATGTTTACCTAATAGAAGAAATAAGTTTCTGCAATCCTACCCGCCGCTTTACTAGCTCTGCCGTGACCATGATCGGTGTAACCCGGTCGAAATATCGATAAGCTCAATTTAAAACTAAATCGTGGAGATAACCCGTAAAAATGTGTGTTAATAAAATATTATTTGTTTACACAATAATATATTCTGTAAACTAAAACTAACCGAAGAAGTTCAAAGTATTTATTTTGAACTTTAGGATATTTACATCACTTAGTTATGTCATAATCTTTTATGGCGAGTTCAGAATTTTGGTTGTCTTCTGTGGAGATGAACTCGCCGGAAGAAACTCTATAGGCGTTGCATCTTTTCAAAATATTTTAACAAAAAATATATTATTATTTTATACATTTCTTGTCTTGCACGCCGGAGGAGCAGGCCTCAGAAAGAGCAATCAGGGTGGCAGGATATTGGGCAACAAAAATTTAAAACTAGCTATCGACACGACAGAAGAAGAAGAAGAATACATTTTTTAAAATATAACAAAGAGTGCTAACGCTAACGAAATATAAAATTAGAGGAAGGCAACCAGTCGAAGTAGAAAAACTAAACTAAATAACTAATCAATCTATCACAAGCACAACCGGCAATCGACTAGAGCACACGAGTTTGACGTATGGGTCAGCCATCAAGTTTTCTATAAATGCTTTAAATTACGTAAATAAATTACTACAACTTATATTTTATTCTTCTTTTCAGCAGTTCAACCGAGTGTAACAGTGATATATAATGAAAGCTATAAATATTCGAATGAAACAAAGAGTTACTACAGGTACAGGTATCCTCAGCTCATGTGGTACCAGGCAGTCGAAGTTTGCAAGGCGGAGGGTGCGCAACTGTTCTACCCAGTTGATAAAGAAGAGGTGATGGAAGTCAAGAACCTCATCGACCCTTGGATACGTTCCGGAACCATATGGATCGGTGTCTCCGATTTAAAGGCACATATCGACGATGAAGTGTAATGACCTCCTAAGTACAATTTTGTCAATTTCGAGATTCTTATGTATATAGATTTAAAAAACAAATTCGCATGTACGGGCAAGACCATCAAACTACATTTCGTAATTTATGATGAGTTATTGAAAAATGAAAATAGCTTCTAAGTTCATTTGCGTAAATTTTGCTGCCAATATCTCCTATCTACGCCTCACCCGTGTGTACTCTACTTTGATTAATGTTTCATCTCAGACGAAAGACGTCCACTGCTGGACAAAAGCCTCCCCCAAAGATCACCACAATGATCGGTACTGCGCTGCCCGCATCCAGCGACTTCCCACGACACTCATAAGATCGTCAGCCCACCCTGCTGGGGCCCTCCATCGCACAGCCGAAATTCGAAAACCTTTTTGCCCGAACGGCCGTCGGTTCTACGCGCAATGTGACCTGCCCACTGCCACTTATGTCTAGCTATTCTTTGGGATATGTCCGTGACTTTGGTTTGCCTGCGGATCTTATCATTCCTGATACGATCGTCTAGGGATTTTCAAAGCATAGGCGTTTGCATTGCTCTTTGGTTGACTTTGAACCTTCTTATGAGGCTCATCGTAAGCGATCACGCCTCAATTTCGTAAGTTTTCCCTGGCAACACACATTAGTCAAAGAGTTTTGACTTGAGACACTGGTGTATTTGAGATGAAAAGATATTTCGCAACTTCCTAAATGCTGCCGAGCCGAGTTGGATGACGATTGACCATCTTCTCGAATTTAGATCTACCTAAGTGAACTGTTTGTCCCAGGTAGACGTCTACAACTTCGAGAGCTGAGTCCCTAACTTTTATAGGTGACATGAAGTTTGTCTTCTCCATATTGAATGTACTTCCCATTAATATTGATGCCATGGACTTCCCGGTCCAGAAGCTTAAAGCCACCATGCAGTGCAGCGGTGAACATTTTCGGAGAAATAACGTCTTCCTGTCTCACACCCTGCTGCAGCTGCATTGGCCATAGAGTTCTGATCCTGGAGTCTGACATGATGGCGTTCAAACACTTCAGCACCTCAATGTATCGGTAGTCAATTTTGCACCTCTGAAGAGATCGCAGCACTGCCCTAGACTCAATGAAATCGAAGGCCTTCTCATAGTCTACGATCATTAAGCATAGTGGCTGGTTATACTATTCGTTCTTCTGTACAACCTGCCGAAGCGTGTGAATGTGATCTATAATACTATAATAGCCTTTTCGAAAACTAGCTTGTTCGGGAGGCTGGAAGTCTTCAAACCTGCGCGTGGGACGATACGTGATGACTCGAAAACAATTCTTAGAGATGGGTCTGTAATTCTTCAAAATGGTTTTATCGCTCTTTTTAAAGAGGACTATAACGCCTCTAGCCATGGCTGCGGCGTTGTTTCTTCGAAGGTGACAATGTTTAACAGTTTCTGAAGGGCTTTCAAGACCGGTATGCTTTCAGAAGCTCAACAGTTATTCCATCATCTCCCGGTGCCTTGTTTTTTTTTAACTGTTTGAGACGTTCTAGATGTCTTTGGTATAGAGCTAGGCCTAGCTCTGGGGGCAGTTGCAGCTTGGCTGACAGCTGTCCGTGTTCTCTGTACAGCTGTCTATAGAACCCCATTGATTTTCTCCATTAGCTGAGGCTCAGATTTCACGGTTCTACTTACTGTCCGCAGTCTTCAGCTTCGCCAATTGGCTTGTCCCATCGACAGATCACTTACAAACACTTTGGGGCCTTTATTAATCTTAATGGCCTCTTTAATACGATCCGTATTAAACTGGTGAAGGTCGCGAGTCGAAGACTTTGATATCTGTTTATTGAGTCAATCAAAGAAAGAAGTGTAAACAAATAAAAATGTCTGATGATAACCATTTTCTCCTTGAATTTCTGATTGTTTTAATTTGCAATATCTCCTTACTTACCCAAAACTATCCATAATTTCAAAACAATTTCTCCTAACTACCTAAATACATAAAAAACACACGATTTCATTATATACAAGTATGTCATAAATTGAAGATTCTGATGATTATTAAATAACAATAAAAAAAAAATTCATTAATAATTGTTTAAAATAATTAAACGTTTTTTTCGTTTCCTCGAAAAACTACTTTTTTGAGATAGGAGGTCATTACACTTCATCGTCGATATGTCGTTTCAAACCGTCGATGGTAAGTTCCTGTAACACCCATTATCCCTACGACGATTGTAGAAATCGCGCATTTAGTAGTTGTTTAAACATTGTAATTAAGAGGAACATTTTACCAAGTCAAACTCTGTGAATTTGTCTATATATACTTAAGTACAACTTTTAACCTAAAATTGTCTCTAGTTTAGCCGTAATTTGCAAAAATAATTGCAAAAAGGAGTAACTTCGGGAATTATTTTCATCGAGTGAACTTTTTTAGATTTTTTAACTGAATGAGAATATGACTAGACTTAATATTTAGCAAATACATATATTTTTTCAAAATTTAAAACACTAATTTCTATGCCTCAGATGATTTCAAATAACTCAAAAGCGTTGCCTGCCTCTGCTGGAATACCTCGCCTTAAAAATATAGCCTATCACTAACAAATAAAACATATTATTACACATACTATTTTACATACTATTTTACATTTCAGGTCGTTCCTTGAAAGATGTTTACCACACCTGGCATGAGGAACCAACACAAAAAAGCGAAAAGCATTGCGTTTCCTTAGATAAGGACTTAAACTTGGGTTTGAGTTCTTGCGATGGATATTCGTCTTATGTCTGTAAATATACACCACCGAGTGTGAAATAGAGGGGTCAAATCTATTTCGTAGTGGATAAAAGAAATAAATGGTTTCAGATATTATGCAAATAAGTAAAGTTTGAAGTTATGAATTAAAAAACTGGAAGTAGTCATTTTTTCTAAATAGTTTTCATTGCATAGACTCCGAAACTCTGAATCACTTTCAAAAATTTTTCTACTGTTGGGAGCTACACTATCCCCGGGTAACATAGGTTATATTATATTATAAAAAATAGCACAGATCTTTATCTTTTCATTTCCATACCCTAAGGTTGTCTGGAAGAGATTCCTAATGCTAAGATCATATAGAGTGTAAATAAATTGACGCACAACATTTTAAGGGAGGAAGCTACCCATAAAACTGAATAACATACTTTCAAATCAAAAAAATAAAATTCGGCTTTTCACACAAAGTTCTTGGTCGCGTGACACAAGTTTGTATGAAAAGTTAACACCCTATAAGTATATTCTATAATAATCATCATCTCAGCCTGTAGCCGTCCACTACTGAAACGAAGCATAGCAACAGAATACTCGTAAGTATATAATAGTACGCAGTATAGCTGCCTCTCAATACAAGCCTTACGGATACCGTATAAAAACCCTTAAGTATCTTAACAGCTAAGGAAATTCATTTTGCACACGCCACGCTAGCGCAAATTATAATTAGGTAGTACACACACACACACACACACACACACACACACACACACACACACACGGTGTCAAACTGTATTAAGGTTATCAAGAAACCTCGAGACTCTTTTAAATAAGATGATAAAAACCGATAGCAAATCCGAAGGTCCGTTTTAAAGAAAACAAACACATGTCTCTACACGTGTATTAATGAAAATATAAAGTTAAAGCTGATTAATTTCATAGTTATTTATTAAAATCAAAAATTATTATCAATGGCCTTAGTTCTACCAATACGATTGTCATCATCAACATATTTTCAGCCTGTAGTCCATTGTTGGACAAAAAAGAAAGAAAAGTTTTTTTATTATTATTTTTAATGCCTCCCAAATATTTCCTCACCGCGCTAAATCCTGGCTGAAAAACAGAGTTTTTCATATCATCATCATTATCATTATCTTAGCCGAAAGACGTCCACTGCTGCTGGACAAAGGCCTCCCCCAAGGATCTCCACAATGATCGGTCCTGCGCTGCCCGCATCCAGCGGCTTCCCGCGACCGTCACCAGATCTCGACGAGATGGAGTTTTTCATATATTTAATTTTAAATGCCATAATAAATCCAGCTTATCTGACCCAGTGCGGGTAGTCAAAACCTACAACCTATGAATTTCTTCGCAAGTGTGTGCAGATATCCTGCACGAAATTGAAATAAAATCCTGTACAAATAAGTTGCCGTTTATGGTATTACTAAAATGCCCGTTATTAGTTATAGTAAGTATGTGTTTTTAACCCCCGACGAAAAAGAGGGTTCGTCCCCGAGCTTACCGTTCCCCGAGCTTACCGACCCGGAGCTTACCTATTTGTAATTATTATAAAAAGTCGATTAAAATTACAATCTTGCTTTAAAGTACTATTAGCAACAAAAGTGCAAAGTCGAATTTTATACTTTATAGGAATGAATAATAAGTTCTAGATCGCGGTTAAATAATCACGTTTATTAATCTGCTAGTGTATTATTACAGGTTTTAATCATCACAATAATTTGTTTTTTTATTAAAAATGATGGCAATTATTATCTTAAAAATATGGTTTTGCTATATTTAATTTAATAGTTACACATACATTTTTAGTCCTATAACTTTCATCATTAAGTTCACATAATTCAGCTTGTACATAACTCTACTTTAAAACACTTTTGATCTCTATTGTACAAGTTGGAAATAGTAGAAAAAAAAACAAAATAAAATGTAATCAATTTTATCAAAATCGGTAAGCTCCGGGACGGTAAGCTCGGGGAACGGTAAGCTCGGGGATGAACCCGAAAAAGAGGGGTGTTATAATTTTGACGTGACGTGACGTGTCTGTCTGTCTGTCTGTGGCATCGTAGCTCCTAAACGGATGCGCCGATTTCGATTTCGATTTTTTTTTTGTTTGCAAGGTGTCTAAATCGAGAGTGTTCTTAGCTATGATCCAAGAAAATATCTTCAGCCATTTCAAGATTGTCCTTTCTAGTTGTTGAGAGGTTCAAGTAACGGTTTTAACTTTTTTAATTTAATGTTATTTATAAGTAAAATATGGTGTTACATAACAGGGCAAAATTGTAGTATACTAAGCTTTCCATCCGGGGTTACGCTCAGGTTGTTTATCGACGTTTCCCCTAGGAAAGATATATTTCCCCAGGGTAAAAAATTAAAATTGAAACATAATAAAATGAAATATAATGAATGATGAAACGAAACGAAACGAAATAAAATGAATAATAAATAAATGTGTAATAAATTGCCTATATCAATCTATCTCTTTGTAAAATTTTGGTCAATCCGTTGATTAGTTTCTAAGTTAGGTAATAAGAGCGATGGAGAGTGCTCTGCTTGGAGTTTTCTTGCGTGATCGAATCAGGAATTAAGACATCCAGACAGGCAAACCAAAGTCACCGGTATAGCCCTAAAAATCGCTAAACTTAAGTAGCAATGAGGCTGGGCACATATCGCGTAGAATCGACGCGACGGCCGTTGGGTCTCGGGAAGGTTCTTGAATAGGGGAACGCGCGTCGGAAGATGTAAGTAGTGTGAGCAGGCCCCCCACAAGGTTGACTTACAATCTGGTGAGGGTCGCCTCGATAGCTGTCCAGCTGTGGACGACTATCGGCTCAGATGATGTTGCTTAACTATTATATTAAGATTTAAAACGGGATATTAATAGTCATGAAAACAACCGTGAAAGTTTTAAAAACTATGATGTTGCTTAGTTTCAGTGTGAAAAACCGACAAGGAAACACGCTTTCGTATTTAAATACTATGTATGGATGCAACAGGTTTTCGGTTCATAAATAAAATATCAGATTGCAAAAAATAGTGAACTTATTTATAGGAAAACTTTGCGTAAATATAAATTGATGTTTCTTGAAATAATATACTGGAATAAAATGGAAATTAATCCTCTGTACAAATAGGTATCTACTTCAAGAGAAGGCGCCACATTTCGTAGGTAAGTACCTATCGCGCATGCGTTAGTTTGGGACTCCTAGTTGCCAGTTCCCTGAAAATTTACTTTTTGACCAAATAACCGGTTTGTTTTCCTCTCAGTCGGATTTCCTAGGTAAGAAAATACGTTCTTTTTAGTTGTAATATCTGTGGCACATAATTTTCTGTGGAAATAGATACATGCAATGTTAAACTCTGTATACCTAGGTTCTAAGATGAACAAAAATTTAGGCCTACTACGCACTACGCATTCGTATAATACATTCATTACGGTTTTAGCCAAATTATTTTCACAATTTTATTGGACAATAGCCACAATGATCAGTCCTGCATTGCCCTTATCCAAGTGGCTTCCGGTAACCCTCAACAGATGGTCGGCTAATTCGGTCGGCGAAAATAGTAGCTGGGACCAATTACTTTACGTGCCTTCCAAAGCACGGAATCGTCTTTCTTTTCAGAAAATCAGGTGATTCAGCCTGCAATGTCCTAACCAAACTGGGGAAAGCATAAAGGTATAAAGAATAAAAAAAAACTACCTCTATAAGGGAAAGTCTCACAAAGTATAATATTTGTTCGGTCGACTATTTCCCACCGGGATTCGAACCCGGAACCTCCGTAATGTCAGACGAGCTTTTGATTACTCGACCATGGAGGCTGTTTGTAGAGTAACTAAATTAGTAACTTTAAGTAGAGTTACGTTAGAGTACGTTGGCTTGACGGCCCCGTAGACTAGTTGGTAGTACGCCTGCCTACGAAGCACAGGGTCGTGGGTTCGAATCCCGCCCAGGGTAGACATTCGTGTGATGAGAACTTGTGTTTGCCTCGCCTTGTGTCTAGATGTTGCATATTTATATATGTATGTATATCAGCTGTCTGACACCCATAGCACAGTGTGTGAGATGTCCCACATATTTATTTATTATTATTTATTATTAATTCACAGGAATTTAAAAAAGTTTCAGGTTACCTAGCTCTATAATAGCTATATTTGTGAGTAGGTATATTTATTTATTTGAACAATCTCACAGACAAAATTTAAAACGATTGCTTAAAAGATAAAAAAAAAAAACATAAAATACAATATAAATAATAACAAATTCTATGTAGATAGAACAAAGTATCTTAAAATCATAATTAATATGCTACTAATATAACAAAATTGGGACACATTATTAGGAACAAATATTTTCATTTTCACAATATATAATCTGCCTCTAATTTTAAGTATTTTGTAATTGGTTACTTGACACATTTAAATTCAAATTTATTGTCTGCAATATTTATATCTTATATATAAAATTCTCGTGTCACAGTGTTCGATTCCATACTCCTCCGAAACGGCTAGACCGATTCTCATGAAATTTTGTGAGCGTATTCAGTAGGTCTGAGAATCGGCCAACATCTATTTTTCATCCCCAAAAAAAAAAAAAAAAAAACAAAAAAAACAACGCGGGCGTAGCCGTGGGCGGACAGCTAGTAATAATACAAAAATATACTTAAAGATTTAATATAAAAAATATAAAAGTACTGCATGAATTAAATTATACAGTGCTCTTTTTAGTAACCTACGAGTATAATAGCTGAAAATGCTATAGCTACCATCTATTCATGGATTGCCTGGTGGGAATTGCTACCATAGCAATAAAGCCGTCCCTTTGTACACGTTTACCGTTGTGGAGGTGTGAAATAAACTTATTTACTGTGTAAAAATGGCCTTATAGCTGAGTAGCGATTTCCACGAGGCTTATAAATATAATAAATTAACTTTTTTTTTTTCAATAAATACTAAAATTCTTAAAATTAAAAATATAAGACACGCCTTTTAAAACCCCGTAAGGTATGCGAGGAGTGAATTAAGCGCAAACACTTGCCACTTAAAATATATAATTAGTTAACACTAATAACTAGGAACAACTGCAAAAGCTAAGACTGTTCATATTCCATGTACATTTTTTTTATAGAAATAGAAATGCAAATAGAAACATCTATATTTAGCATAGCAATACGAGTATTATGCACAAAAAATTTTTTGACAGACATAAACAAAAACAAAGAAACAAAACAGAATGAACGACTTACAAGCTATGCTAAACAGGTCCCTTTTTTTTTTTTAATTGACCTATGCTTTTGTCGAAAAGGTACGACCAATCAAGCTTCACCGGACTTGCGGGGGAGCGGAAGACTCTACCCCAAAAAAAGTCATATACCAACGCGTCTAGGGGCGGCTCAAGGGAGCCTCGGACCACGGCCTAGTATAGCGCGTTGATATTGAAAAACATCGTGAAGGAGACGGCGCCTGAGGGGCTCCGTCTCTGATTTTCAATGTTGATTTTACCTGAAGGGTAATTATTACCTGAAGGGTATTCACTACCAGAAGGGCATTCTGTAAGGTGTAATCTAAACTAAACAGGTCCCGTCTCAGCATAATGCTACTAGCGAGGTGAGCCAGCAGCACTGATTTTCAGCCGAGACCTTATACAGAGACACCGACTTATACCACAGAATACCAAATAGTAGTCCCTACTTATACACTTCTGAGCATTTCATCGTGTGATGCTGCTTCGCCACGCCACGCACGCAATTTCAAATGTAAGTATGCACAAAGTATGTATGTACGTAAATTATTTGTTTTATACTAAAGCGCTAAAATATGTACTATAGTAGATTACGAAATAATTAAGGAAGCAAGTGGCGTGGCTAAGAGGCACTCACTTCCTGGCCACGCCACACCAAATTCGTTTTAATAGCGATTTTTATTGTTCTTAGTCTATAGATCAATAAATGTACGGTTTTTGATCGTTCTTTTAAACATAAAATTACAGCAAACATCAAATGAAATAGTATGATTTAAGACCAAATATTTCTATCATAATGTGCCACTGTCACATTATTTTTATCATAAAATGCCACTGTCACATTATTGTCTTCAACCGGTGCCGGTGCAGTACGCATTTGGGAGTAGTAGCTCCATACTACCATTATGAAATATATGGTCAAAACTGAAAAAAAAAAACAAGCTGGTTAAGTTTTTTTCTATCTAGGTATCATGACGTGTGGTGGTGCTCGTAATAATGCGCAGCATATAACGCCGAGTTCAGAATTCTATGTTCGATTTCGAACTTTAAATAAATGGGGGATGTTGTCCGTATACCTCGGCAAGCAAACATGTGCCTTATAACCTTGAACATTAAGCAGCTCTTTAAAGATACCAGGCTTTGTAAGGTAGTTCGAAAACCCAGAAGCAATTTGAACGTGGCAGTGTTGCCAGCGATCTATAGTCAAAAGTAACATAAGACAAAATTTTTACACATTAATACGTTCATTTCAACTTAGAAAATTAACCGGATTGAAAAACCTTTTATCAATAAGCTGAAAAGAAACGTAATTTTTTTGTTTCAATCTATGGCTACGTTGTTTTCCAAGATTCGTTTCAGTTTATTTGAACAAATATTAATTCTTATCAAAATCTTAAAAGTAACGTCAAAATAACATTTTGAGTCGTGTAGTGCAGAAGTAACGCGAAGAGATCGAAAGTAACGTAAAATGTTACAATAGTAACGTTCTGGCAGCTTTGGAACATGGGACTGTGGACTTGAAACTTGACTTGAGGTAGTTGCATTGTTTTTGTCTCTTGTTGTGTAGTTTGTTATGTAGTTAATTGTATTTTCTTATTGTGATTTTCTGTGTTGTTTATGATGTCCTACTAATAAATATTTATGTTTTCTGAATTAGTATTTAGTACGCAACAAATAATATAAAAGAGAGAATATACATGTATTTAGGTGCAGCGCATCATTTAGACGGAGCTCCCGTTACAAGAATTCTTACCTTATAAGATTCCAACCAGGACGCGTAATTATTTTCTTGGCGTATCTTGGAAGAACATTGTTTATTTATCAGTTAAGAAACGGAGACCTTCATTTTGGGATACTTTGAGGAGGCTGACTGCGGACCCTGCTAGGGTGACGGAAACCAACTTAATCATATGTGTAATCGCATCTAGGAGGGAATATCTAATGCACTATCTTATCACTGCATTATCATTTTGAATTGAAATCTTATGGATTTTCAACTGAAAAATAAACAATGTTCTTCCACTTTAAACCAAGAAAGGAATATAAATTACCCCTACTCTACTACTATGCGTGCCAATAAGAATAGGACTGTCAAGACGCCATCTTGCTCGGCAATTCGCGCGAACGACATTTGTGATGTGTAAGGTGTGCAAAAAATCCAATAAAAAATTGAATCACTTCTGGGCTACCCGAGGCTAAGTGGCGCCACCATCAGTTAAAAATTAATTACTCGCGAAGTATTCTTTTTTTCTAAAATCCGGACGTTCATTTTGAAGTTGGCGTGCTATAGGATATATAGGGGCCATAAACTGTATTTATTATAGTCCGCTGTAGTTACAGATAGAAAATTTGACAAAAGTGGCCGTTTTTAGCAACTTTTCTATCTGTAACTACAGCGGACTATAATAAATACAGTTTATGGCCCCTATATATCCTATAGCACGCCAACTTCAAAATGAACGTCCGGATTTTAGAAAAAAAATATACTTCGCGAGTAATTAATTTTTAACTGATGGTGGCGCCACTTAGCCTCGGGTAGCCCCTTAAATGGCGTATTTGGTAACAATTATGTTTTTCTAATAAGATTATTCTAATTAAGTACCTAATTAAGAATTTAAGTATGCAGGTATGCATAAAAATCACGAAAACTCACATAATCTAGCAACACAGACGCGTCTATCGGTGTGACCAGTAGTTATCCCTACTAATATTATAAATGCGAAAGTAACTCTGTCTGTCAGTCTGTTACGCTTTCACGCCAAAACCACTGAACTGATTTTGATGAAACTTGGTATGGAGAATTGGAGATAGAATAGACCTTGGGGACGGACATAGGCTACTTTTTACCTCGGGAAAATACCTCATTCCCACGGGAATTACTGTAAGCGCGGGTAGAGCCGTGGGGCGGAAACTTGATGAAACTTGGTATCACCAATCTGAGCTTGGGGTATGATAGAATAGACCTTGGATATGCATATAAGCTACCTTTTACCGCGGGAAAACTCCTCATTCCTACGGGTAAAATAGCTGTGCGAGTGGATTTTTTTGACGAAACTTGGTACAGAGATAAAATAGACCCTGGGGATATTTAAAGGTCACCTTTTACCGCAGGAAAATCCTTTTTCCCAAGGGAAAAATAGTAGTACAGATGAAAAGTTTTGATGAAGATTGGTACAGAGATATATTTAACCTAAGAGTAGAATATAGACTAACTCTTACCGCGGGAAAATACCTTATTCCCACGGGAAAAAGGTAAGTCGCGCGGGAAGTTTTGGTGAAACTTGGTACAGATATAAATAGATCTTAGGGATGGATTAAGGCTAACTTATAGTGCGGTAAAATGCCACATTCCCACGGGAAAATTGGAAGGGCGGGCGGAAATTTTCGATGAAACTTGGTACAGGGATATAAAAGATTTTGGGCATGTATAAAGGCTAACTTTTACCGGGGGAAAAAACTTTATTCCCACGGGAAAAATGGTAGAGTGGGCAAAATTTTTAATTAAATTTTATTACAGAGATAGAAATGGTACAGGGAAAATTCAAAAACCAACGCGAGCGTAGCCGCGGGCGGGGCAGCTAGTTATTATATATTATGATTATTAGATTTTTCAAGATGTCGTGTCATTGTTGTATAACTCGACGGGTTTCAGATTGTCTATGTCTTTTTAATCCCTGACGAAAAAGAGAGGTGTTATAAGATTGACGTGCGTGTGTGTGTCTGTCTGTCTGTCTGTCTGCTGTGGCATCGTAGCTCCTAAACGGATGCGCCGATTTCGATCTTTTTTTTTTGTTTGTAAAGTGTCACAATCGGGAGTGTTCTTACAAGTAGCTATGATCCAAGAAAATATCTTCAGCCATACGAAGATTACCAGCTTTATTCTAATTGTTGAAAGGATCTAGCAACGGTTTATTGGCGGGGGTTTTTAAAAACGTAAACAGAAAAAAAACTAAAAATACTTACGAATAGAAACTACGCAGCCAATAATTTTCACTTCCAGTGTCATTGTAGTGCCTATGACTTGATTTAAATCCTCCTCACGAAGTAAAAAGCATATCTCCGAGACAACTTCGGTTACTACAGACACTATGATAAACGCCTTCACGTACGAACGATTATTCTGAAAGTAAAAGATTTTTACCGAATTTATTATTTATTTCTTTTCACAACAATAAAATATTTTGAAGAATCGCTAATTATAAGTGGCTGTGGAAAGGGTACATTGCACGTAGAACCGTCGTCGTCGGTTATAATAAAAGGCTCTTGAATGGCAGCCCCGCGCCGAAAGACGTAGCTATAGTATAGGTACAACCATATAAATAGACTTCACAAACTAATGGACTAATGGAAAAGAGTTTTTGTAAATACTCGTATAATGTAGATATATAGTAAAATAATTATTTATAAACTACAAGTATTATATATCTGTTACCGGCCAAACCCGATTTCAGACCAAACTAGTTTTTACTAGGCTAAACTGGGTTTAGGTTCATGTGTAACAGTGTAATCGAACCTATACTATCCGAAGTAGGGGTGCCCTGAACTCCCGTGCTGGTACCGCTCGCACGCACCCCCCTGGTTAACTAGTTTAGTTGGCCTAGGCAAAACTGGTTAGGCCTAAAATCTGGTTTGGCCGGTAACATATCTACAGATTGACAGTTGAAACAACACGTACTAAGCGTGCCAAATAAGAATAGGACTGTCAAGATGGCGTCTTGACAGTCCTATTCTTATTTGGCACGCATAGTACTAGTACTAGCGTATTAATTATACACACATCTGAAGAGTCAAATTATTATTAATATCAATAAGTGGGCGTTCATTGACACCAACTTGCCAACTGGTAACTGACGAGTTCAGAGAGGTTGGAATGGAGCTGCGCGTTCGCTATTCTGTAGGCCTAGTATGTAAGTAACGACAGGCTTGAGAAGCTGTCAAACGCGACGTAGTGACATTAGATCCATAGTAGTTCTGTCAATATGTCGCGTTTGACAGCTTCTCGAGCCTGTCGCTACTTACATAGTAGGCCTACTGAAGACAAATTGATCGCCTAATCGACGACTCTTTGATAACTATTTGACAGTTGGAGATGGAAGGGTGTTGCATTGGTGTCAATTTGGTCTAATGTGTGAAGACCTTAAGAATTGGACCATGGAAATTAATAAACGTCCTCTATTCTATCCTTACCTTGTAAATTCCAATGATAAAGAAAATTGTGGAGATGAACAATATTAAGGAAACGAAGAGGTTGATGATGGAGACAGCTATCATGGATTTTCCTTGAATCATACTTATTGTAATCGACGGCATGACGATTATTAGGCTAATCTGAAATTAATTCAAATGCAATAGTGAAAGAGTTGTTATTTCTTTGACTTTCATTTGTACAGTCTGTCAAAAAAGTCGTGAAATTAATAGGGGTGCCACTTCCTTTAGCGGTGTTGCCATTTTATATCATGCTGTCACGCTCTAACTTATAGATATTTCTGAAAAGTAAGATTAGTTGCGTTTCAGGACTTTTTTGACAGACTGTAACTGTTCGCAGCAGGACCTCTGGGTTCGAATTTCGGTGGGGCACTTGTCAAACAAGATATATTATCACTTTTAAAATCTTTCCCCAGCTTGGTTACTGCAGACATTGCAGACTGAAATCAATATCCGAAAAAAAGATGAAATTATGAGCCACGTAAAGCCGTTGGTACGGATGCAGTTGTTACACGCACCAGCCTATCAGAACTTCAGAAACCTGGAGCGGTTCAATACTTTTGACACCAGGGCCTTTCTGCACTTTATACCTACATACGGCTGTGATTAATATGGATAAATAAAACGTATCTTGTGTTTTGTACGCACCAAAATCTAATGTATGGACTATAGACAGCTAGTATCTCCTAGAATAGCAGTGCCGTCATATAGCGGTTCCGTCACATAGCGGTTCTGTCATATGCCTGCCATATACGGTTAAGAACTTTGTCATGTTATCTAAATGACGCTTGCATACATGTAGAACAGTAATTTGATAGCGGCTTAGACAACCGATATCACACTAATCACACTACTATAATAAAGGTGAAAGGTTGTGTTGTGAGTGTGTGAGTGTGTATGTCTGTTACTTCTTCACGTCTGTACGGCCGGAGCGATTTTAATGAAATTAGGTATGCCTATTACTGCGGGAAAATACCTCACTCCCACGGGAAAAACTGTTAACGCGGGCGGTGCCGCGTTGTGAAAAGCTAGTATATAGATAATCTTCACCACTGACCGTCCACTTATAATATATGACGGCACCGCTATTCTAGGAAACCGATGCTATAAAGCCTTATTTACGAGGAGACAACATGAAACAGTGTCGCATGCTAAATAATTAAGAAACAAAAAACAGTAAGATGCATTGAAAATTATATACTTAGCCCCGCACGATGTTGCTTCGTGAAAGAGGCTACCACATGCCACAAATATTTTCTATTTGTAGCATACATCAAGATTTCGCATGCTGCCTCGCCGTAAAAAAAGCTTAAGCAGTTTAAAGTTTTAATCTTCGTTACAACAAAAACTGATATTCACCAAGTTTAAGTACCCGATGATGATACATCCCGTCTTCAGCTGAATACAGCAGCAACAGGTGTCCAGTACGCATCTAGCCATCCTGAAATTAATTTCGTGTTTTTATTAATCGACCTACTTACTACCCTTGCTTCGACGTAGATTCATGTTTACAATAATTCGATATACTTACCTACTTAAAGGCAAATCTTAGAAATAGGTACATATGTATGATAGATGTCACTACCATTCACAAATTAATAAAAAAAAACAATTCATTTGAAATTAAAAAGTATGTCATGTGGTTTCTCTCGACTTAATAAAAAATAAATAAATAACTTTTAGATCCCATTTATGTCAAAAAAAACACAATTTATAGCTGTTTACTAGTGTATTTTTAATATAACCTCGGGCGAGGAGCTAGGCTCCATCTAGTTTTAATACGGGATTTGAGCTTTTTCCGAAGCACGTTACTTTTCTAGTGTATTGACAGTCCTAAAACTAAACAAGAAGTTCACATACTTTAAAGAAAAAAAATATATATACAGTGAATTAAATATAAAATAAAATAAATTAGTATCTTAAAATGTCATATATTAAACATTATTTACCTACCACTTAAAAATACAAAAAAACTTCTTATTTTTTATTTAACGCCATCTGTCTGTAGCAACTGTTTTTAAGTCATTAATTTAGGTATAGATAGTACACGGCTTTTACCGTTAGTTACTGTGGCGCTACGTTATCGAACGCCGCGCCTGCGCCGCCGCGCCGCGAGCCGTATGGGCGGAGCTAATCAATTTCATTTCTCAAGGTCATTGGCGATTGTCAGAGTCTTTTCACTATTCAATGTTTATAAATATGTACGTCAAAAACTTTTTACATAAATAGGATCAAACTGTATTTTATGATTCATGTTTACAATAATTTGATATACTTATCTACCTAAAGGCCGTTTCGATTGATATGAATGATATCAATCTGTTTCGACTACTATTTAATTAATATTTATTTTATTTTATTTTACTTTATTCGAAAAACTTACAGCAAATATAAGAAACAAAAAATATAAATGGAATTGATGTAAATATAGCCATTAACAAGATTTAATCAGATTAGTAACAGAAAAATATTTTTATTGTTACCAATAAAAATAGCTGATGTTCTAAACCAATTAGAAACAGAATATAACTGTTTCTAATTCTACATTATTATTACTAATATAAGAACAATTTGTAGTTCATTGCAGAGCTAGTTAGTTTAATTTTTTTACCATAGTAACTACGCTACGCAATCATTGATATACAATGTACGCAATGTGCTTTTTTTGTTTACAGAAAATCACGACGACGCACGAATCGCTCTGAGGTCGATAGCCGGCTGGTGTAGCTAGTGTGATTTCGCCTTACGTTTTAAACAATATATTGTGACAATAGGTACACCATGTAATGATAACATTTCAGTTCTTATTACGGCATATTTTCTTTTTCTTTTTGAGGAAACAAAGCACTAATATTCGACGACACAATATTTACACCTTGGAACAGCTGATGTAAACAACGCATAGTGCGTCACCGGTTTTTCCGAAAGGATTTTTAAGAGGTAAAACGTATTTTTAGAGTAGATATAGAAAATATCCTCAACTATTACTTAATACAATAATACTGCATACCTGTGAAGTGCAATGTAGGGAATTTTATCCTAATATTTCCTCTTAAAGAATGTCCTGCTCCACGCAGAGCCCCCAAGATCACGAACTGACACGCGCTTTGTTACGGACTACTGAACATAGACTACTGCTATTTATTTTATTACTATCTATCTATATAATGCTATCTACTGAACAGGCTGGTGCCACCCACCAGTTGCTATGACGCTGTCAGTTTGACTCAAAACAGCGCTGCCCTGCGACTAGTGCCTTAATTTTTGAGGAGAAATTACCACTCAAGTGCTCTTGAGGGCTCTAGCAATGTCACATAAGTTCCATTGAAGAACACTAGATGTCGGTTTAATATTTTATGTCAACAGTACTTATAACAGAAGTTCTACTAGATGTCCCTTTCAACCAATTTTTTTTTTCAGATTCCAACAGGATTTTTTCTTAAATGTATGGATTTAGATTACTAGTTATTCTGATCATAACCAATGAATATTTTTTTCAAACAAGAGTTTTTTTCAAACAAGATTTCTGTTTCTAACAACTGTTTAAATGGGAGATTTTCTGACAGCATGAAATTAAAAAAAAAGATCACTCTTTAAGATTTCCTTAATTGAAGCTAGTAAAATAATAAGAACAGTGGGATATATTGTAGACTTTTTGACTTGTCTTGTCGTATTGTAATGGTTCTGATTGAGATTAATTTTAGGATAATTGGTTGATTAATTTGAATGTTTTTTTTTTATAATCCAATACTTTTGTATTTATTACCTCACTATTTACTAGTGCCAGGTGAAGAGCCGTTTTGTTAGGTTTTTTTTCTTAATTTGCTACTAGAAAACTTCCCATTCAGTTTACTTGT
This sequence comes from Teleiodes luculella, assembly GCA_948473455.1. Classification (NCBI taxonomy): domain Eukaryota; kingdom Metazoa; phylum Arthropoda; class Insecta; order Lepidoptera; family Gelechiidae; genus Teleiodes; species Teleiodes luculella. The sequence goes on from OX419596.1 coordinate 3,305,809, forward strand.
ATAATAATACGCAATTGGTTGTTAAAATATTTTTTCACACCTTTTACCATAAACACCAATGCATGGTCTGCAAATAATCTTTCGTAGCAAATTCCTCTGGTGTATCCTTTTTTCTGTTATTTATTATTATTATAATGTATTTGTGAACCAATGTTGCCCTTTATTGCCATTAATTGACAGGTACATACATGTTGTGCGCTATGCATGCTTGACACCGAAAAAAAATATTATATAAAAAAAACAGGGGCAGATTCACAGATAGCGCTTCAAAACCAGTTGGCATAAAAGTACGCGAGATGGCACTCTATACTATTTTTCTTTTTGCTACTTGCTTGCTACTTTACAGTTTACAAGCAAACTACGCATTATGTTTGAGATTTAGACATACGATACGACTAAATTAGTAGTACTCGTACTAAGCAAATGGGTATAGGAGTAAGTAATCTTATTTTGAGAGATACCTACTTATAAATTATTGCCTTATATTTCTTTTCGAATAATAAATACTGCAGTTTTTTTATTTCTGTTGTTGTTACCTGTTGATATGTAATACCTTTTAGTGCGGGAGCCGGGGGCCTAAGTACCTACCTCATCGAGTACCCTAATAGGCTATCTCTAGATCGTTAACCGACACTTAAACACTGAAAAAAAAAAATAGTCTGCCAGAGCCGAATCCTGCCGGGTCATCGAAATTTTTGACGTATTTTTTTCATGGAACCTACCTCATAAAGTACCCGAATGAAAGTGGTGGCATCAATTAACCATTGATTAATTATGTATAAAAAAATTAGTCTGCCATTGCGCAGCCTGCCGGAAGTACTTGGCAGACGCCCTGAAATGTGCCCATCTGATCGGCAGGATCGGCTCTGGCAGACTATTTTTTTTTCAGTGTTTAAGTGACGGTTAACGATCTAGAGATAGCCTATTGGGGTACTCGATGAGGTAGGTGTTTAGGCCCCCGGCTCCCGCACTATTTCATCATATTGTTTTAGTAGGAGTTTTTAAATTAGGTATTTGTAAACAGATAATTTTTTTATATAATGTAATTCAATAAACAGGTTTAAACGTACAGATGCATGTTATTATACAAATAATTAATATTATATCGTTTTGCTCCTCGTAAACATGGTCCGATATTCATATTATATTTTTTAAGTGTTGTAGGAATTTGTATTATTGAATTGTATTATTGAACAAGTTGGCTTTATATTTGTAAACTTGAAAAAAATGTTGATTATTTTAATAATACAAATTATTTTAGCGCTATATTTTAAAGTGCGTTCCATTATTTTAAAAGTGCGTTCTAAACTTTCAATTTTTTGGGCACGGTCATAAAAAAGCGACTTAATAATACAGTGCGTTTTTGATTTTAGGAAATGTTGATTAGACACGTTTTGCAAATAAAGTACGACTTATATAATTTATATATAGTGAATACCAAATAGTTCACAACATCGTAAACGCTTCCTCATAACATCATAGCAATTACCACAGGAGCGGGATTTGAACCCGCGACCCTTTTCTGCTTCATAAGAAGACGTAGGTACTACTAACTAAGCTACGGGGGTCGTCACCGATAAGTTTACCTATCCAAATATATTTACATAATACAGAAACCAAAACCAAATTTATTTCATAATGTTCAGTTAGTTTCGCTTTGAAGTCAATATATTTTTTTTATTACTTGTTATTGTATTCGTTATTGTTAGTTTAAGGTCCGTATGAACTTTTCACGGTGGTACCTAACCTACCTACTTACCTCAATCCCATGGTATTCTTTTTTAACATAAGCTAAGCAAATGTATGCAATGTTGCAAACGCTTTCTAAGATATTGCTATTAAAATAAGGTCCATACTTTTTGTTTGTTAAAAAAAAACAAATAATTTTGTCAATCATTTAATTCATTTCTGTTACAACAGGTTTCTTTATAATTTATAAAAAAAATATGTATTTTGTAAGTATATTTATTTATTTATTTGAACATTTTATACGATTTCACAGATAAAATCCAAAATAATTGCATAAAAGATAGGAAAAATATAACAAAATATAAAATACAATATAAGTAATAACAAAATGTATGTAGAACAAAGTATCTTAAAATCATAATTACTATGCTACTAATATAACAAAATTGGAACACATTATTAGGAACATAATTATATTTTCATTTTCATTTCACAATATACGAGTGCCTCTAATTATTTTGTAATAGGCTACTTGATACATTCGGATTCAAATTTATTGTCTGCAATATTTAAATAATAATGCAAAAGTATACTTAAAGATTTTATATAAAAAATATAAAAGTTCTGCATGAATTAAATTTAGACTTCTTTTTTTTTAAATAATTATGAGGGACATGTCACACACGGCCATCTGACCCGAAACTAGGCAGAGCCTGTACTATGGGTGTCAGACAGCTGATATACATACTTATATAAATATACAACATCCAGACACAAGGCAAACACAAGTGCTCATCACACGAATGTTTGCCCTGGGCGGGATTCGAACCCGCGACCTTGTGATTCCTAGGCAGATGTACTAGGCTACGAGGCCGTCAAAATTGCTCTTATTAGTAACCTATGTACGAGTATAATACCTGAAAACGCTATTAGGCCGGGAGATGATGACAGAAATTTTTAGGTCATTTGTTACAGTATGGCGGTTTTACAGGGGTCTTAGTACGCAATGACAAAAAGAAAAATGATGGTCATAGCGCTGGTACTGGCGGCGGCCCAATCGCGAAAAAAAAAATTGCAGATTTTCGGCAGTATGGCGACCATTTGGAGCCGTCCGAAAAGTATGTCATGGTGATTTTCGTAAATGGCTGCACGAAGATGATCAAACTGTGCAAAAATTACCCTGGTACAAATGGTTGAATTTTTATTTTTCGCGTCGGTATGGCGGGCTGTAAGTCACACCGGAGAAGTATGGCATGACACTGTAGTCTAGTTATTTTTTACGGGCTATCGGAAAATACTAAAATTTTTGTGATAGGTACAAATCGTTTGACTTTCGTAATTTATCCGACTAGTTCACTAACGCCCACGCGATTGAGCCGCCAGTACCAGCGCTATGACTATCATTTTTCTTTTTGTCATTGTGTACTAAGACCCCTGTAAAACCGCCATACTGTAACAAATGACCTAAAACTTTCTGTCATCATCTCCCGGCCTATATAGCTACCATCCATTCATGGATCGCCTGGTGGAAATTGCTACCATAGTAATAAAGCCATCCATTTAATTTTGTACACTTTTACTGCTGTGGAGATGTGAAATAAACTACTTTACTGTGTATAAATGGCGTTATAGCTGAGGTAGCGATTTATACCAGGCTTACAAATAAGCTTTTTATTTTCAAGACTGCAAACGTTTAACTAAGGTTTAAGCGAGGAGTGAATGAGGCGGAAACACTCGTGACTTAAATTATAAATAAATAGTTAACACTATTAACTTAAGTACTGCTGCAAAAGCTAGGACTGTTCATATTCCATGTAGGTTTTATTTCATATCGACTTATACACTTCTGTAGGCCTACTATGTAAGTAGCGACAGGCTCGAGAAGCTGTCAAACGTGACATAGTGACATTAGAGCCATAGTAGTTCTGTCAACATGTCGCGATTGACAGCTTCTCGAGCCTGTCGCTACTTACATAGTAGGCCTACTGGGCATTCGTGTGATGCTTCATCGCCACGCCATTTTGAGGATAAGAGACGAAGCTCTAACCCTATTCAAGAGCACAGCATTCGACCAGGTGAGCTTTTCATTTAGGTAAGTAGGGACACCAAAATGCAGTACATCAATGCATTGATATGCAATAGAGGTTGTTATTGTTCTTAGTCTATTGATAAATAAATGCACGGTTTTTGTTCGTTCTTTTAAACAAAAAAATACAGCCAACTTCAAATGAAATAGTACGATTTAAGCTTGATTTAAGATCAAATATTTTTATCATAAAATGCCACTGTCACATTATTGTCTTCAACTGGTGCCGGTGCAGTACGCATTTGGCAGTAGTAGCTCCATACAACCATTATGAAATACATGGTCACAACTGGAAAAAAAACAAGCTGTTAAAGCTCGTAATAATGCGCAGCGAGTCCAGAATTCTACGTTCGATTTGGAACTTTAAATAAATGGGGGATAGACGAGGTAGCAGACAGAACTGCGACAAATATCATAACTTATCTAACCTAACCGACTGTCGCAGTTCAGTCTGATATTTCATTTTGGGCTACTTTGAGGAGGCTGACTGCGGACCCTGCCAGGGTGCGGAGAACCATCTTATGTGGAACCGCATCTAGGAGGGAATGTATAATGCACTATCTTATCACTGCATTATCATTTTGAACTGAAATCTTATGATGTAATTTGAGCAAAATTTGGAATTTTCAATTGAAAAATAAACAATGTACTTCCGGTTAAGCCAATTGGTCCAATAGGATTGTGCTTGTTTTTTACAAGATGTCTTATTGTTTTATAACTTAAGTTGACGGGTTTCAGATTTTTTTTATCGTAATACAATGTCTTTTTAACCCCCGACGAAAAGAGGGGCGTTATAAGTTTGACGTTTGTGTCTGTGGCATCGTAGCTCCTAAACGGATGCGCCGATTTTGATCTAGTTATTTTTGTTTGTAAGGTGTCACAATCGAGAGTGTTCTTACGAGTAGCTATATCCAAAAAAATATCTTCAACCGTTAGAAGATAATCAGCATTATTCTTGTTGTTGAAAGGATCAAGTAACGGTTTATTGGCGGGGGTTTTTGAAAAAGAAAACAGAAAAAAAAGTGCAAACACTTACGAATAGAAATATGGATAAGGATGACTTCATTTTCATCTTTCTCTCCAAGTAAATAGTGTATCTCAGAGACAACTTCGGTTACTACAGACACTATGATAAACGCCTTCACGTACGAACGATTATTCTGAAAGTAAAAGATTTTTACCGACTTCATTATTTATTCTTTTTCTCAACAACAATATGTGTTGAAGGGTACATTGTGCGTAGAACCGTCGTGTCGGTAAAAATAAAAGGCTCTTGAATGGCAGCCGCGCGTCGAAATACGTAGCGTGGGCAGGCCCTCCACAAAGTGGGCCAGCGATCTGGTGAGGATCGCGGGGAGCCGCTGGATGCGTGCAAAGCAGGACCGATTGTTGTGTAAGTCTTTAGACAAATCAATTGTTCAGCAATGAATGTATTTCGGATAAAATAATGATGATGATAATGGAGGTACAGTAGACCTTCATTGGTTCGATATGTAAGAAAGAAACATAGCCCGAGATATGCACTACCCTGTGATTCGGGATCATAAGTGCTCCAGATATACGATTTGACAGTTCGAGATGGAAGGGTGTTGCATTGGTGTCAAGTTGGTCTAATGTGTGAAGACCTGTAGAATTGGGCCATGTAAACTCTTACCTATAATAAATGTCCTCTATTCTATTCTTACCTTGTAAATTCCGATGATAAAGAAAATGTTGGAGATGAACATGATGATGGAGAAGAAGAGGTTGATGATCGAGACAGCTGTCAAACTTATTGTAAGCGACGGCATGACGATTATTTGGCTAATCTGAAATTAATTCAAATGCAATAGTGAAAGAGTTGTTATTTCTTTGACTTTCATTTGTACAGTCTGTCAAAAAAGTCGTGAAATTAATATAGGGGCGCCACTGCCTTTACGGTGTTGCCATTTTATATCATACTGTCACGCTCTAACTTATGGATATTTCTGAAAAGTAATATTAGTCCCGTTTCAAGACTTTTTTGACAGACTGTAACTGTTTGCAGCAGGACCTCTGGGTTCGAATCTCGGTGGGACACTTGTCAAACAAGATAATTATATCACTTTTTAAATCTTTCCCCATCTTGGTTATTGCAGACATTGCAGGCTGAAATCACCTTAATATCCGAAAAAATATGATTACGTTCTTAGGATGCCTTTATGTTTTTTTTTTATTAACCTATGCTTGAGTCGAAAAATTACGGCCAATCAAGCTTCACCGGATTTGCGGGGGAGCGGAAGACTCTACCCCAATCAACGCGTCTAGGAGCGGCTCGAGGGAGCCTCGGACCACGGCGGCCTAGCGCGTTGATATTGAAAAACATCGTGAAGGAGACGTCGCCTGAGGGGCTCCGTCTCTGATTATCAATTTAGATTTTGGTTATGGCCGCGCCCCCGCCGGTGGGTACAGGCGTTGTTACCTGAAGGGTAATTGTTACCTGAAGGGTATTCGCTCCCAGAAGGGCATTCTGTTAGGTGTATTCTAAATTCTGTGGCTGCTTTAACTGCATCAGTGATTTCGTCGTCAGGTTCGGAAAGGATGTGTTTGGGACGGCGCGGCGCGGCGGCGGAACCGCGTAGTAGGGTGCGGGAAATAGCCCGTACACTTAACAACATAGGGATTTGGATGGGAAGGGCCTTCATCAAAGTAGCATTTGGATGCTTCTTTCATAAAGCCACTAAAGAAGGGTCTTAGGATGCCATAAGATGTAGTCGTTATACGCACGCACCAGCCATGTCTGTCAGAACTTCAGAAGCCTGAGGCGGTTCAATAATTTAGATACCAGGGCCTTTCTTACACGTTATACCTACATACGGCTGTGATTAATATGGATGAATAAAAGGTATCTTGTGTTTTGTATGCACCAAGACTGGGTATGCACAGCTAGTGTCTCCTGGAACAGCAGTTACGTCATATAGCGGTTCCGTCATATAGCGGTTCCGTCATAATATAGCGATTTTGTCATGCCTGCCATATACGGTGAATGCGGTAACATGTAGAACAGTAATTCATAGCGGCTTAGACAACCGATATCACACTAATCACACTACTAATTATAAAAGTAAAAGTTTGTGAGTGTGTGAGTGTGTATGTTTGTTACTTTTTCACGTCTAAATACCTGGAGCGATTTTAATAAAATTAGGTATGGATTTAGCTGACACCTTGGATTAACACATAGGCTACCGTTTATCGCGGGAAAATACCTCATTCCCACGGGAAAAAACTGTTAACGCGGGCGGTGCCGCGGGTCGGAAATATAATAGATAATCTTCACCGCTGACCGGCTACATATAAATGACGGCACCGCTATCCTAGGAAACCGATGCTGCTTTAGCCTTATTTACGAGAAAACAACATGAAACAGTGTCGCATGCTAAATAATTGAGAAACAAAAAACAGTAAGATGCATTGAAAATTATATAGCCCCGCACGATGATGTTGCTTTGTGAAAGAGGCCGCAAATATTTTCTATTTATAGCATACAACAAGATTCCGCATGCTGCCTCGACGTAAAAAAATCTTAATAAGATTAAAGTTTTAATCTTCATTACAACTGATATTCACCAAGTGTAGGAACCCTATGATGAAACATCCCGTCTTCAGCTGAATGCAGCAGCAAAAGGTGTCCAGTACGTATCTAGCCATCCTGAAAATAAATTGGTATTTTTATTAATCGAACAACTCGCTTGCTTCGACGACGTATCAAGCTTCACCGGACGAAAGAAAAGTCCAACGTTTCGTTTTCACTATTCATTTGTTAAGAAATACGTCAAAAACTTTCAAAATAGAGATGTGAAATAGGATCAAACTGTATTTTGTGATTCATGTTTACAATAATTTGATATACTTACCTACTTAAAGGTCGTTTCTATTCAAACTACATAGTAAAATTTTAAAAAATTCCGAAGTTCCGGACCCCCTTTAATACATAGTCCAAGTTCTGAAAATTTTACAAGTCCAGCTTTCATACTAATTTCAGTCAAATAGGTATTCGGCTAAGTTGATGGCCCATACAAAATCGATCTCAGTCTCCAGGGACCATATAAAAACGATCAAAAGTCCTGGGACCCCCTTTTTATGGACATTAGTCGCCTAAAACCCCCTTTGCTACATCCTATAACCGGTTAAATAGAAGAGGTATTAGGTAGGATATGATAAAAATATTGTTATTGTTACCAATAAAAATAGATGTTCTATATCAATTAGAAACAGAATATAAGTGTTTCTAATGCTACATTATTATAAGAACAATTTGTAGTTCATTGCATAGCTATAGTTTTTTTTATCATAGTAAGCGCAATGTGCTTTGAACAGCGGCTCTGATATAGCCGGCGACCGGTGTAGCCGGTGTCATTTCGCTTTCCGTTTTAAACAATAATAATATGTCACAATAATATGTGATAATATTATGTTCAGTTCTTATTTACGAAATAATTTCTATTTGTTTTATATTCGACAACACAATATTAACACATTTCAACAGATGTAAACAATGCATAGTGCGTCATCGGTTTTTCCGAAAGGATCTTTTGAGAGGTAAAACGTGTTTTTAGTGTAGATAAAGAAAATATCCTCAACTGTTACTTAATACAACAATACTGCATACCTGTGAAGTGCAATGTAGGGAATTTTATCCTATTATTTCCTCGTAAAGAATGTCGTGCTCCCTCGCGGAGCCTCCAAGACTACAAACTGACTGACACACATGTAATTATTATTTATTACTTCTATCTACTGAACAGGCTGGTGAAACAGCGCTATCTTGCGACATGTGCCTAATTTTTTAGGAGAAATTACCACTCAAGTGCAAGAGCACTCTAAATAAATGAATAGGAGGCTCTAGCAGTGTTACATAAGTTCCATAGAAGAACACTAGATGTCGGTTCAAAATTTTATGTCAACAGTACTGTATAACACAAATTCTAATAAACAGGGCTAGATGTTACCTTTCAACCATTTTTTTCTTCAGATTCCGATAGGATTTTTCTACAGATGTAAGGATTTAGAATACTAGTTGTTCTGATCATAACCATTAATGATTTATTGTTGAACATTGATTTATTTTGCTAAACAATCTTTTCATGGCATTTACAGACAGCAACGTGAAATATTTTTGCATCAAAGGGTAGCATTTCGGGCTGTTTTTGTATAGCAAAAAAGTTAAAATCTTTTCTGCAATGGTAAATTGTCTACCTTTGGGTTTCTAGTAGCTAGCCACTGCCAGGTACATAATGTTGTGCCGTTGTGCGCTATGCATGCTTGACACTAAAATGTTAAAGCGTGCGGAGTTGCCACAAAGACAGAATACACCTTGCGGAAAAATATAGGCTAACTTTTGCCGCGGGAAAATAGGTACCTCATTCCCACGGGAAAAACTATTAACGCGGGCGGAACTGCGGCGGGAAGCAAGTAATTTATAAAAAATATGTATTTTGTACGTATATTCATTTATTTATTTGAACATTTTATACATTCTCACAGACAAAATCCAAAACACTTGCATAAAAGATAGGAAAATAAAAAAATAAAATTAAAATACAATAAGTAATAACAAATTCTATGTAGAACAAAGTATCTTTAAATCATAATTACTATGCTATTAGCTTTTACTAATATAACAAAATTGGAACACATTAAAGAATATAATTATATTTTCATTTTCATTTCACAATATATAAGACATTCTTTTTAATTGCCTCTAATTATTTTGTAATTGGCTACTAGACACATTCAAATTCAAATTTATTGTCTGCAATATTTTAATAATAATACAAAAATATACTTCAATATTTAATATAAAAGTTCTGCATGAATTAAATTTATACATTGCTCTTTTTAGTTACCTACGAGTACAAGTATAATAGCTGAAAACGCTATAGCTATCATCTATTACTTGGGTTGCATGGTGGAAATTGCTACTATAGCAATATAGCCGTCCCTTTGTTCGCGTTTACCATTGTGGAGATGTGAAAAAAACTACTTTACTGTGTATAAATGGCGTTATAGCTGAGGAAGCGATTTTCACCAGACTAATAAATTACCTTTTTTTTTTTTCAAGAAATATAAATGTTCTTAAAATTAACAAAAGACCCCTTCTAAATCCCCGTAAGGTTTATACTAGGAGTGAATGAGGCGCAAATAGTTAACTATCACTAATAACTAGGAACAACTGCAAAAGCTAAGACTGTTCATATTCCATGTAGTTTTTTTTTATATCGACTTATACACTTCTGGGCATGTCATCGTGTGATGCTTCGTCGCCACGCCACGCACGCTATTTCAAATGTAAGTGTGCACAAAATAATATGGATGTACGTAAATTGTTTGTTTTTGTACTAAAGCGCTAAAATATGTACTATAGTAGATTACGAAATAATTAACGAAGCAGGTGGCGTGGCTAGGAGGCAAACTTCCTGGCCACGCCTCACCAAATTTGTTTTAAGGGGCCAATAGGTGTTATGTGGCGCCACCACCCTTTAAAAAATAATAACTCGAAAAAGAATCAATATTTCAAAAATCTAGAACGGAGAGGAACGAGACGGTGTTCTGTAGGATATAAAGAAGCCATTAACTTTAATCTCGCTAGTAGTTATAGATGGAAAAATTGCGGAAATCGCCACTTTTCTCAATTTTTTCATCTTTAACTTTTCGAAATTTTTCCATCTATAACTACTAGCGAGATATAATAAATAAAGTCAATGGCTTCTATGTGTCCTGTAGTTCTGTAGAACACCGTCTCGTTCCTCTCCGTTCTAGATTTTTGAAATATGGATTATTTTTCGAGTTATTATTTGTTAAAGGGTGGGGGCGCCACTTAGCACCTGTAGACCCCTTAATAGGAATTGTTACTGTTCTTAGTCTATTGATAAATAAATGTACGGTTTTTGTTCGTTCTTTTCAACTAAAAATTACAGAAAACATCAAATCATAATAGTATGATTTAAGATCTAATATTTTTATCATAAAATGCCACTGTCACATTATTGTCTTCAACCGGTGGTGCAGTACGCATTTGGCAGTAGTAGCTCCATACTACCATTATGAAATATATGTTCACAACTGAAAAAAAAACAAGCAGGTCAAGTTTTTTTTTAGTTTAAAGCTATCTTGACGTGTGGTGGTGCTCGTATGTGCAGCAAATAACGCCGAGTCCACATTTTGCTCATGCTCGATTTCGAACTTTATATAAACCGGGGATGTTGTCCGTATACCTCGTCAAGCAAACATGTGCCTTATAACCTTGAACAATAGGCGGCTCTTTAAAGACACCGCTTTGTAACGTTAGTTCAAAAACCCTCTAGCTCAGCAAGTAACTTGGTAGTAGTGTTGCCAGCGGCCGAAGTAACACGAGACAACATAATATGTACATTCATTTTAACTTAGAATATCGCCTGTATTTTAGCTTTTTTATTCTTTCATAAATTCAAAATTACCTAGATTGCAATACCTTTTATCAAAAGTGAGCTGAAAAGAAACGTTCATTTGTTAGTTTCGATTCTATGCTACGGCTAAGTTCGTTCCAAGATTCTTTCAGTTTATTAAAAAATATGATCATATTCATTCTTATCCAACCCTAAAGTAACGTAAAAGTAAAATTTTGAGTCTTGTAATGTAAAAGTAACGCGCAGAGCTCGAAAGTGACGTTCTGGCAGCGTTGGAACATAGAACTGTGGACTTGAATTAGTATTTAGTACGCAACAAATAATGTGAAAGAGAGATATTACATGTATTTAGGTGCAGCGCATCATTTAGACCGAGCTCCCATTGCAAGAACTTTTTGCTCATACATAAGATTCCAACCAGGACGCATAATGCAGTGAAAGATAATGTTGCGGGGTAAATATATTATTTTCTTGGCGTAACTTGGAAGAACATTGTTTATTTTTTTATTAAGAGACCTACTTTGAGGAGGCTGACTTCCGCAGTCAAGGTCCGCCCTGCCAGGGTGACGGAAACTAACTTAATTATGTGGAACCGCATCTAGGAGGGAATATCTAATGCACTAAGTATCTTACTTATCACTGCTTTATCATTTTGAATTAAAATTTTATGGATTTTCAACTGAAAAATAAACAACGTTATTTCAGTTTAAGCCAAGAATATAAATTACCCCTACTAGGTACTCCCCATCATTATCTTTCTTGTTGGAATCTTATGAGGTAAGTTATACTGCAATGGAAGCTCGGTCCAATTGGTTTCTGCTTGTTTTCTACAAGATGTCTCATTGTTTTTTAACTTGACGGGTTTCAGATGATCGTAATGCTACGTCTTTTTAATACCCGACGAAAACGAGAGGTGTTATAAGTTTGACGTGCGTGTCTGTCTGTCTGTCTGCTGTGGCATCGTAGCTCCTAAACGGATGCGCCAATTTAGGCCTTTTTTTTTTGTGTGCAATGTGTCACAATCGAGAATGTTCTTAGCTATGACAAGCCTAGTACTATTATATATTCTGTGTAGTACGGCTTGTTAACCTGAATTACGGTCCCATCCGGCAGAAAGCGTGAAACTTAGCATACATGTAGCTTTTATATATGTGCTTCAATGTCGATATGGAAACACGCTGAGAAATGATTCCCCCCCCCCCCCTTTTCCCTCATTTTACCTCCCTCATTTTGTTTTTTTTTCATTTTCTACAAAAACGGTAGGACTGATGAGTTTACTTTTCAAGAACCAAATAGTTGTCGATAAATTACCTACAAAACGATACTACATTTTATAGTGCTAAGATTAATATATTTCTATATACAGCCATCAACGTATTATGAAATTTTAAAAACAGGCACACTTTTTTCTTCAACTAGAATAAAGCTGATAATATTCATATGGCTAAAGATATTTTCTTGGATCATAGCCACTAGTATGGCTTGCTAGCTAAAAAAAATATGAATATCGGTCCCATGGCAGAAAGTACGAAACTTGGCATGAATGTAGCTGTCATATATGTGCTTCAATATCGATATGGTCTCTGAAAAGTAAACTCCTCAGACGTACCGTTTTAGTATTAAATTCAAAAAACCAGAATGAGGGAGATAAAAGGGGGGGGAAAGGGGGGAAACAATCATTTATCGAAGTGTTTCCATATCGATATTGAAGCACATATATGACAGCTACATTCATGCCAAGTTTCGTACTTTCTGCCAGATGGGACCGATATTCATATTTTTTTTTTTAGCTAGCAAGCCGTACTAGTGGCTATGATCCAAGAAAATATCTTTAGCCATATGAATATTATCAGCTTTATTCTAGTTGTTGAAAAGATCAAGCAACGGTTAATTGGCGGGGTTTTTTTAATTTTTACGTTAATATTATTAATATGGTAGTATCATGTGTAGATATTTCTCGACTAGAAAGAAAAACTAAAAATACTTACGAATAGAAATTATGCAGCCAATAATTTTTACTTCCTGTGTCATTGTAATGGCTTTATTTTTATCCTCCTCTCGAAGTAAAAAGCATATCTCGGAGACAACTTCGGTTACTATAGACACTATGATAAACGCCTTCACGTACGAACGATTATTCTGAAAGCAAAAGATTTTTACCGACTTCATTATTTATTTATTTTCACAACAATAAAATGTGTTGAATAATCGCTAATTAAAAGAGGCAGTGGGAAGGGTACATTGCACGTAGAACCGTCGGTTAATAAAGGTTCTTGAATGGCAGCCGCGCGCCGAATGATGTAGCGTGGGCAGGCCCCCCACAAGGTGGGCCAGCGTACTGGTGAGGATCGCAGGAAGCGGCTGGATGCGAGCCAAGCTGGACCGATTGTTGTGGAAATCTTTAGAAAAACCGTTTGTATAGCAAGTAGGTATTTCGGCTAAAATGATGATGAAAATCAGAGACGGAGCCCCTCAGGCGTCGTCTCCTTCACGATGTTTTTCAATATCAACGCGCTAGGCCGTGGTCCGAGGCTCCCTTGAGCCGCCCCTAGACGCGTTGGTATATGACTTTTTTTTTGGGGTAGAGTCCTCCGCTCCCCCGCAAGTCCGGTGAAGCTTGATTGGTCGTACCTTTCTTTTTGACACAAGCATAGATCAATTTAAAAAAAAAAGTACCCAGCGAACTTTATGGCACTTGTACGTGTACTGCTGTAGAAGCCCTATTTAAAGAGGTATTTTGGGAGGAAAGGCCTTTAAGTCCTAAGGACTTAGACTGACTTCACTAGTATGGCACTGGTGGCGGCTGAATTTGTCACATAGGGATGTGGCTAACCCCACCGCCAGCAACAAATTAGGGATCAGGCGGGTGCGAGCTTAGCGAGCCCAGGATAGTATACCTACCACCTACTTCGGATAGTATAGGTTCTAAGGGTATGGCAGAAGCGATGCGGGCGAGCGCAGCGAGCCCAGATCGTTTTCCATACCCTTCGTGTTAGGTTGGGACTCAAAATTTGTCACAGCACATCTGAAGAGTTAAATTATTATTGTTTTATTTTTTACCATAAGAAGTGGGCCATGGAAGGTTTTATTTACCTATAAATGTCCCCCATTCTAATTCTTACCTTGTAAATTCCGATGATAAAGAAAATAGTGGAGATGAACATGATGATGGAAACGAAGAGGTTGGCGAAGAAGACAGCCAATATTTCTTCTTCCTTTCTATATGAGACACGAGAGGACGAAAATTTTGTTTCAATCATACTTATTGTAATCGACGGCATGATGATTATTAGGCCAATCTGAAATTAGTTCAAAAGCAATTGTGAAAGTGTTGTTATTTCTTTGACTTTCATTTGTAACTGTTGGCAGCGGGACCTCTGGGTTCGCATCTCGGTGGGGCTCTTGTCAAACAAAGTATATCACTTTTTAAAACTTTTTCAACATTGCAGTCTCAAATCACCTTAATATCCGAAAAAAGATGATTACGTGCTTAGGATGCCACTAAAAGCCGTTGGTACGGGTGTAGTCGTTACACGCACCAGCCATGTCTGTCAGAACTTCAGAAGCCAGAGGCGGTTCAATAATTTTGACACCAGGGCCTTTCTGCACATTGTACCTACATACTTCTGTAGTTGTAATTAATATGGATGGATAAAAGATATCTTGTGTGTTGAGATGCTTACACAAAAATCTAACAGACTGCGTGTGGACAGCAAGTGTCTCCTAGAACAGCAGTGCTCTCATATAGCGGCTCCGTCATATAGCGGTTCCGTCCGTCATATGGCGATTCCCCGGTGGGGACATATGAGCTGTTAATAACAACAAAAACTGATATTCACCAAGTTTAGGTACCCGATGATGATACATCCCGTCTTCAGCTGAATGCAGCAGCAACAGGTGTCCAGTACGCATCTAGCCATCCTGAAAATAAATTCGTGTTTTTATTAATCGATATACTACGCTTACAAACAAATTTAAGCCTTCTGGCTTCTTTATCCTCGGCCGTCTACATAGAGTACTATCTATGGGACCGGCGAATTCGAAAAAGCTTCACCGGACGAAACAAAAGTCCAACGTTTCTTTTTTGTTCACTATTCAATATCTAAAAATATATCAAAATGTTCTTACCTAAAGATGTATAACATAAAATTGAAAAAAATCCGCCCTAAGACCGTAACTTGATCCTTTCAACAACTAGAAAAGAGCTGATAATCTTCAAATGACTAAAGATATTTTCTTGGATCATATAGCTAAGAACACTCTCGATTTTTATACATTGCAAACAAAAAAAAACTGGATCGAAATCGGCTTATCCGTTTAGGAGCTACGATGCCACAGACAGACAGACACACTTCAAACTTATTATAATATTAACACCCCGTTTTTTTGTCGGTGGTTAAAAGTACAGTGATTCATGTTTACAATAATTTGATGTTACTCGTACTCGTACTTACCTACTCAAAGGCCGTTTCGATTAATATGAATAATTACCATTGATTGTCAATCAATGTTTCGACGATTGCAATATTTATTTATTTTTTATTCGAAAAACTTACAGCAAATATAACAAACACAAAATATAAATGAAATTGATGTAAAGGTTTGTTTGTTTGCATCGAATAGGCTCCAAAACTACTGAAACGATATAAAAAAATCTTTTACTGTTGAGAAGCTACATGGTCCCTGATGATTAACATAGGCTATATTTTTTTTTTAATAATAATAAGAGATCCTTTTTATAACTTCAAAATTGTAACCCAAGGTGTAAAAAAAATACCTAAAATATTCCTAATAATTGAATAGGCTTCGAAACTACTGAACCGATTTTGATGAAACTTGACACAATGATAGAATTGACCTTGGGAAAGAACACAAGCTACGATTTACCGCGAAAAAACTTCTCATTCCCACGGGAAAAATTGTGAAAGCGGGGTGGAGTTGGCACAAAGATAGAATAGACCTTGTGGAAGAACAAAGGCTTTCTTCTTCTTTACTTTTTTAACATTTTATATTGCAAAACATAGGAACACATCAATCATCCTAAAACTAGAATATGCGCAAAGGCGGTCTATCTAGCTATGCAAACTAATTAGTTTCAATTAATTTTGTCATGATGTCATTTCGCCTTCCGTTTTAAACAATATTATGTGACAATAGGTACACAATAATATGTGATAAAATGTTCAGTTCTTATTTACGGCATAATTTCTTTTTCTTTTTGAGGAAACAAAAACTATTCTACGACACAATATTCACACCTAACAACAGATGTAAACAACGTATAGTGCGTCACCGGTTTTCCGAAAAGATTTTTTAAGAGATAGAGAACGTGTTTTTATAGTAGATATAAATATAGAAAATATTCTCAACTGTTACTTTATATAACAATTCTGCATACCTGTAAAGTGCGATGTGTGCGATGTAGGGAAATCCAATCCTAAGATTTCCCCTTAGATACGTTTTTCAGGGAACTGACACACCCGCTTTGTCGAAAGGCTTTCGGACTACTGAAAACAAGCAAGCTTTACGCAAGCGCGGTGTTGGAATTGCGCTCTTCAAAATTATAGCAGGTACATTTTATAAAGAAGTTAAAAAGATAGTATTTACTGAAAATTATAGTACGATTTGTAAACAGGGTATAAATTAAGAAATAGTATGTGTAAAAAGAAACCGGGGCAGATTTTCAGATAGCGCTTCAAAGTCAGTTGGCGTGAAAATACGCTAGATGGCACTCTTCCCCCCGTATTATAGTTATTTTACTCTTCAGACAAGCAAACTTTACGCATGCGCGTAAGGTAAGGAAACGTTTTATATAGCAATTTCATCAGGTACCATTGCTATAATAATATGTACACATCAAACAAACACATGAAAGCCTACAGGCTTTCATGTGTTTGTTTTATAATCACTTAGCAATTACGTAGAAGAAAATCAATATTAATTACATTCTATTTGTTCTATACTATTTTAGAAATATTACCAACTAGCTTCCCGCCGCGGCTCCGCCCGCGTTAAGTTTTTTCCGTGGGAATGAGGTATTTTCCCGCGGTAAAAGTTAGCCTATATTCTTCCGCAAGGTCTATTCTATCTTTGTGCCAACTCCGCCTGCTTTAACATTTTTTCCCATGGTAATGAAAATTTTTCCCACTGTAAATCGTAGCCTATGTTCTTTCCCAAGGTCTATTCTATCTTTGTGCCAAGTTTTACCAAAATCGGTTCAGTAGTTTCGGAGCCCATTCAATTATTAGGAACATTTTAGGTATTTTTTTGCACCTTGGGCACAGAATAAATAATAGTACTAGCCTTGGGTATAATATTATTGAAGTTTTAGTAAGAATCCCTAATTTAAAAAAATATATATACCTACTTACTATTAACATATTATTTTTTTGAGCAAGCAATTTCGATATGAAAATCCCGAAATAGAAACATTAAGCCTATTTTATTGTTTAATGGGTGGTAGGTTACTAAAATAAAACAGCTTGAAATTTTAATCATTTATTTACCACGACAAAGTAGGTATAGATAATATTTTTATAGAAAAAAAGAATCTGTATCAAAAATTAATTTTTTGGAAGTTATTAATAACTGTTACAATATAAATTCTTGAAAAGTGTAACAATATGTCAATATCAATATGTGGTTGGTAAATATTGTAAATTGTTTGTCTTGCAATAATTTATGGCACTATTTTTGTACGCGTTTTTAAAATTTACGTAAACTTTTTCGAAATTTTTGGACCAATGACAAAAATATAAGTAAATCTAGCTTAATTACATTAGTTACTGTATACAACGGAAGTTCAACATCCTTGAATTTAAATTAACAGATTTTGTACTTTATTTTACATGGTAGTAAGGTGGTTTTCAAAAAACTAAAGTATAAAAGAAGTTTAAGATAACATCCTTTAGTTAGCGTTTTAAATATTTTCCTGCGGACATCCCACGTTTCCACTGTCAAAAGCCACACAATACAATACAAATTAATAAGTACAAAAAGAATAAGGAAGTGTCCTAAAAAAATCGAATTAGTCCGTCAGTTAGATTACAAAAAAATAATGTATACGTTTTTTTGTCTGGCAAACGAGAAATGCCGCCGATACAGCACTTTGAAATTTCCAGTGACGACACGCCGCTATACAAAGTGTACGGAAAACGTCATAGCACTCTTTTCCTACATTTTGATGCGACATAATATCTTCGCGAAATTGAAAAAAAAAATTTGTTAAATTTTTTCGATAGTCTAACTGACGGACTAATTAGAACCAATTTCTTTTTTCCAGGACACTTCCATAATGTCTCACTGAAAATTACAATACAAAAAAAAACTCTTGCCTTTTTATCTTAGTGTTTGTTTTTGTTAAATACAAGTAATAACCTGTGTACATTATATTTAGTTAATATGATAAGCGATAGCTTTAGTTTTTTTCGTAATACACAGCGAACTCTATTATTCTTTTTCCAAGCAGTTTTATGTGTACGATGTGTAAAACAAATAAACATTTTAATATTGTAACTAACCATGGACATAGTCGTAATCTGATAAGGATTAAATGTGTTTCAGATTTTATTCATGAAACAAACAACTTGATCTTGAAAAGTACTTTTTCAAACCGTCCTCGACTTAGGTTGACTGTTAAACATAATAAACTTATTCATTGAAAAAATGCAAAATGGAAGTTACTTATCTTACAAACTACATTATAAACTATCGTGCAAAGCTCAATATAAAGTAATAAACTTACATCTATTAGGCATTCCAAAACTTTAATTATTTAATCGAGAAAAATATAACAAAGAAAATAATGATTTTATAACACAAGCACGAAAACAGCAAAGTTGCCTAAAAATTAAAAAAATGTAATAATGTAATAATAAATGTAAAAAAAATGTAATAATAGTCAATGAAAAATTTAACTGGTTTCGGACAAAAGAAAACAATCTACAATCGAATATAATATTTTAAGCAACAAAATGCAATATATGTCCTGATAAACAAAACATAAGGACATTATTTGATTAAAATCTTACATATTACATTAATAATTAGCAGATCTTATTACCTACCATACGTAACCTACAAAATAAGTAAATTTTATTATTGAATATTATTCCGATACGAATGTCATGAAACAGGAGTAGGTATAGGTATATATAATAAATTATATTCTATTAATATTTGTTGGTATTTTTCTTGGTCTCGAGTAATTTTGATTTTTAGCGTAAAGATACAATATTTTTATAAAAATTGATTCTTAAATAACAGCATTTTATACTGATTTACAAACCCATCATGTTAAATCTAATTCGATTGTAAATATTTAATTACGATCTTCAGTGGATTATTTTGTAAATGTTATTTAAGTTTTGGAATTTTGGGGGTTGATTCGTTTTTTACTTAGAATTAGGTGTACTTCAAACATAATTCTTGAAGGGGTCAAGAAATAGCAGAATTTGTGAGTTTAAGCAGTGTTGTACATGGGAGGTCTCTTGTCGTCCATCTTGTAATAGTAGCTCCTGATGACCAACAAGAAGTAGACGCTAAGAGCTGCAAAGAAATACAAGAAACTTTGTTAAATAAAATTCTTCCATTGCCAGCCATACTGGGCTTGATTCTACATAATAATAGGTATAACGCTAAAACTTAAATTTAAAAAACACTAAATTAGAAAAAAGCAATAACCTCCGACACAAAACCGTTACTTGATCCTTTCAACAACTAAAAAAGAGCGGAAATGGCTGAAGATATTTTCTTGCATCATAGCTAAGAACACTCTTGATTGTGACACCTTTCAAACAAAAAGAACTAAATCAAAATCGGTGCATCCGTTTAGGAGCTATACGATGCCACAGACAGACAGACAGACAGAGACACACGTCAAACTTATAACGCCCCTCTTTTTCCTCGGGGTTTAAAAAGCATTAGGTATGTCCCTTTCACGTTCGAAAGAAAGGGGATAGGTGATTGTCAACTTAAATTTAGAGACGTCAAACATCGATTTTACGCGTTGTTCGCACTAGTTTAACAGGCAGGTGAAAACATCCCACTTAAATTAAGCTGAATTTGACAGCAGTGCTGCTTCATTCAAAATAAATTTATTAATCTCCCATCCTTTTTGATTCCTATACGAATGAAAGAGACGAACGAGACGACGACGTGCATAAATTAGAAAAATGGCGTCGGGGCGCCCCTCACACATAGCCCACTCCATACAAGTCATCTGCTCCCGCACGCACACATTGACGCGACATTTACAGGTCAGCTCAAGCAGTGGCAAGCAGTACCAAGTTAACGCCCTTCCCCATCCCTATGGCCATCCGGCAAGCTTACGTCATTATTTTGAAGAATAGCAGGAGTGGTCTTTCTGTAACCGCAGATGTGTGATTCCATATCGTCAGTGGAAAGTATAAAATGCTAAAACGCCAAAATGCCACTTGTGGGATTTTGAGATCTAACTTTGATCTCCAAATCTTCAATCAAGATCTTTTATCGAAAAAAAATTCATATCTCTTAAACTATCGAGGTTAGGGAGATGTTGCAAAAAGAAACATTATAATATTTTTTTGTTGTTGAAATAGTAGTTGTATTTGTAAGCGTCTAACTCTTTTCGTTTAACTTATTTTGGTCAAATTGAGGCTTTAGCATTTTTTCCTTTCCACTGACGAATTATTCTGAATCATAAAATAATGGACCATCGAAACTTTCGGAATTATTAATGAATTCCTTTCTTTGTCTCTCTACATAGCACATTCATTTCAGACATCAGCGGAGAACAGTAGTGTATTAGGAAACCCAGATTTCAGCATTTTGTTAAGTCAATTGACCTGAATTTTTCGATTGCCTAATGATGAATGAATCCTTGAGAGATATGTAATCTTCATTAGATAATGGGAGATATTTACCGTAAGATATAATTTTGCTGACTAGGTCCTTGGCATCAAAGTGACTTGCGAGCCCGACTAGAGTCATGATCAAGCCAAGGACAAGCAGGATGGTAGCCACAATCAGGTAGACTTTCACGTGACCGCGCTTATTCTGAAAAATAATAGACAAATATTATCGTATTATTCATTTCATGAGAAACGAAAACAAATAAACATGAATTTCTTTCTACGATTGAATGCGTGGCGCAGGACTGGAGGCGTTTTCATTTAAATCCGTCCAGCGATTTCGAAGATTAGCCCATACATACAGACTGAGAAAAAAAAACCGGATTTGTTCTATTCACTTCTTGCATCTCCCTGACTCGGATATTTGCATTTCTTTCTATATACAGACATTTGACCTCTACAGTTTTATAATATTAATTATACATAGATAGAAGAAGAAGGAATATTATATAGATATATAATACCAATACGTAGGTAGTCATACTAATATTATAATAAAGAGGAAAGATTTGTATTTTTGTGTATGTGTGTGTGTGTGTGTCTGTGTGTGTATGTTTGTAATGAATAATCTCAAAAACCACTGATCCGATTTCAAAAATTCTTTCACCATTAGAAAACTACATTCACCCTGAGTAACATAGGCTACCGTTTACCGCGGGAAAATGCCTCATTCCCACGGGAAAAACCTTTTTTTGTACCTGGTGAACGCCGACGAGGAGGACGATAGTGAAAGCGAGAAGGAAGATGAAGACCAGCAGAAGGATGACCGAGACAGCCATGACAGCTACGCCAGCCGCAGCCTCATTCTTGTGCTTCTCATCAGCAGTGCCAGCCAAGACGCCGCCAGTCACCAACCCCACGATGCCCAGGGCAATGAAGATTATTTCACCGATCTGAAATGGAAAAGCACGATGTTGGTTGGACTTGTTAGTCTAAGAAAAAAAAAACGTTTTTCTTTTCTGGAATGAAGGAAAGAATCCGGCGAGGCCGCTAAAATAATTACATTTAAGTTGTTGGCATCTTTCATTCTTATGGGAATCGAAAAGGATGGTGGATATATGTGACACTATCCAAATACGTTCCCCTAAGCCAATTATTAAAGAAGTACCTACTAGTCTTTTTTTTTTTGTAATTTTAGGATTTGATTTGGATCTATCTATAGAAAAAATTTAAAGGAAAGGTGGGTACAAATATAGCCACCAGCCGCTGTCTGTTGATCGATCTGTAACACCCACTATTGATATTATAGCTACTAGGTAAGTAGGTTGTTTCTTGTACAAATGGGCCTTTGTATGAATCCTTAACATTCTTCTGTATGAAATTCAAAACGAAAACGTTACCTAATATTACACATGCAGCAACCATTGGAAAACGGTCAACAGACGAATTGTTCCCTATTAATTAAAAAAAGTTCAATAAATGAATATAAAAACGAAAAATCGTTTCGGACGGTTGGTTCCACCGCTAGGTTCCACTAGTCACTAGTGAAAATCCAGATGGACCCACTAGTGACTAGTGGGTCCATCTGGATTTTCAAGTACTTATGGTCCCATTTTGGTAGTGGAACCAACTAATCGGTTAAATTCAGAATTGCTTACCAGATTGAGGTAACCGATGATGAGGCATCCTGATCGGAGCTCAATGCACCCGCAGCAGGTATTGAATACGCACGACGGCATCTTGGAACTATGGACAAAAGAAAAAAACAAATAAGTTAAAAAAGATTGTTAAAATCTGACATTCGTCTTTACAAAGTTTTTCATTTATATATTTACTTACTCCACCCGCGTTGGCAGTTTTTCCTGTGAGAATGAGGCAATTCCCGCGGTAAAAGGTAGCCTATGTTACTCAAGGTGAATGTAGCTTTCTAATGGTGAAATAATTTTTGAAATCGGTTCATTAGTTTTGAGTTTATTCATTACAAACCTACACACACAATTAAGTATGATTTATTGACCTATGGCCTATATTATAGCGTCGCAAAATCGACTTAGGACTCCAGGATAGTCAATTTTCACCTATACAAATTAGTATGTTTGTATTTTGAAATGCATTGCGCCATCTTAAAAAATGCCCCACGATTATGCCAAAAGCATACGAACAAAAAGAAACAATAAAACATCACATTTCGGCCATTTGGTTTTTGCCAGCTTGATCAGGTTTCGGACTGGTTAACCTTGGATTGCAGTCTCGTGTACAGACCTCAACAAAAAAAGTTACATCTTCAACACAACACTATAGAAATTTAGACTCTGAAGAGTAGCCCATAAAGGTCAATTCTGCATCAAGTATAAGTGTGTATTCGAGTGTTATCTCACAGTTTGTAATAATAAATAATTTATTGTAGCTAACTCTTTTTGTTTCATCTATTGTTCTATAATTTTGTTCTAATACCGTGATGTGGTTCTACGTAGCGGGGCCACTTGACTTATAAAACGAATAACAATCGTTTATTTACTCAATGTACCACTCCAAACCCGTTAGTCTACCTGGGTGTACCAAGGGCGTTTTTTTCTTCCCATAGTTCACCTCAAAATAATTGGGTGGACCTCATAAATTCCTTGACGAGATGCAATGAACCTCAATTCGACTTTGACAGGAATGACGAAAAACTATCCTATTTCCTATCCATCCAATGTGTTCAAGAGGGCTCCTACATCTAAAAAATACCTCCGTCCGTTCGGGTCAAAACTAGTAATTGAAAACCAGACTTTGTTACAGGTCGGATTAGGTGTATTTTAACAAAGAAAAGAGACCAAGATTTTGTCTAAAATTTGTTTGATTTTACGTGTTTTAGAATTTGTGACATGCTCAAAAGCTCTTTCTCTAACTGGATGGTCCATGTGAGTCAAATGGTGGTCTTCATTTGACTGACTAAACTTAACTAAACTAACTAAAACTATTTTAACCATGGTTGTTTTAATTTTAAAAACATTTTTTATAATGATATCCGCTTGTGTCCCAAAATCAATATTTATCAAGCAACTTCCAACTTGCAGAAGGCTCATATCTCAGAAATATTAATAACCACGGAACGGGATGTTGATGAATATATAGCACTTACATACACAGCATATAACGAGATCTGTATTGTACCTATCATCAGTATTCTGTTCAAGAACTTCTATTTTTAAATCCCGAAGGTTAGGTCTCTGTACTTGTAATCTGGTGCGAGCACGTTCTTCAGCACTTTTTATTTCTGTATTGGTTGCTAGAGTTTGGCTATTGAAAGTAGACAATCGATGATATTGGAAAATATTGTACTGGCAACACAGTTAAACAGATAAAACAAAAAAATCGAGTATCAAATTAGGTAAATCCATGAAGGAAGAAAGAATGGGTAAATCCATAAAAGTGATACTAATTTAGGGGTTGCCACGATGATATTTTCAAATTTGCCGCGTTTTTTCATTGTTTACTTTCAATAGCCAAACTCTATTCTTTAACAGTTTATACACGTCCCCACCGAGGGGCTCGAGCTTGCCCTGAAATCAGGATGAATAGACCTTAAGGACGCTGGATCAATGCGGTTTGGTAAACTTTACACACACAGCTTTTGAATTACTTCGCAGGTGTGTGCAGGTTTTCTTCACCGTAAGTGCGCCGAATAAACGTACATATGAATTCAAAAATTAAAATCACACTGGTACGCCCAGACTTAAACCCGCGTACTTCCGAATGGAAGTCAACGGGTTCTGCCATTTGGCCACCAACGACGCTCTCTTGGTTGGTATATTGCCACAGAATAAGTTTGGTAAAACTGTAAGCTATACGTGCTGTCGACTGTATGAAGCTAATGTAATTTACATACGTCTACGATAGTAGGTATATGGTAGGTATACATTTTGATTATACTTATGAAAACTCTAAAGTAATTTTTATGTACGTAACATATACATCCTTTTTTTTATTTGTTACGCGATAAAGTGAACTGTTTATTATTAGAGGATCCCCAAAATAAATTATTTGCAAATTAAATAAAATATCTGTGGTAATAATATCATTAGTGATTCAAAGTAAACGACCAGTTTTTGCATAATTCCTGAAAATATTTGGTCAATAATAGTTTCGGGACCCTTTATTGAAAAGTAACGCCATTGTATAATAAATCTAATGAAGAATATTAAATTGGGTAGTCCTATAGTATGTTATTTTAAGGTCATAGAACTTGCAAAACTTCGATCTCACACATTTTCGTGACAAACCTTTTTACCCAGCTATAATTATTATATTATACGTTTTTTTTACCTCTCAAACTTAGTAACCAGTAACCACATATCGTAACGTGAAAGAGAGATGCACATATTTATTTCATTTCTTAACATACTATCTTTGGATGGAACATCATCAGGGCTTTTCCAAATGAATAACGGCTCTAAATAACTGTTACATGCTCATAATAAGACATGTTTTTCCTTATGACATTTCTCAATATCAATTTACCCTTTATCTTCACTCTTCAAGTCTTGACCCCAAAGACCTCGTTGCTAGTTTTGATAAAGTTATCTAAAGTACAAAGAAACCAGCTATATCACCAGTAAATATACTTAGTAAAATACTACATTAAGTTTATTCGTTCATAGTCATAATAACGTTGTCATCGACTGTTATCACAGCGAAGCGCGACTGTCCAACCTTTTTGGTATCTCACTTGCTTTTGTCAGTTTAAATAAGTTCCTCATATGGATGAAAACATGATAAAAACCATGGTCCAAGAAAACAAGGTCTAACAAGAAGACCACGTAACTGACACAAGCCTACGTCATTTTGCGCTGTTCATCCTTGTCTATTACACGCATAACAAGGATGAATAGGCAAAATGACGTAGAAATGACGTAGACTTGTTTCAAACACGTGGTCTTCTTGTTAGACCTTCTTTTCTTGGACCATTTAATATTAGTAGGATTAAGGAATATCAAATGAGGGCGCTAGTGGACTGTAATAGGCCTTTTAAAAGGTTATGACGTATGGGAAGGTCCGACCGCCTCTCTTGCAAGAAGAAAAAGAAAAAAAGCTCAATTAATTTTGATGTCAAATAATGTCAATTATGCGACTGGCATAGAACATAGTTAAAACAAAACTAAACCAACAAAACAATCAGTTTAACACGTTCCCTGTCCCAATACATACGAAATTATTTGACAACTTCATACGTCCAAGTGTGATTCGATTTATTGTGGGGTCATTGAAGTTGTGAACCCATAGCACAGCCCCTAGTGCAAGCACGGACTCCTGAAAAAAAGCTCATGACCCCACATTGGAGGCACCTTGACAGGGAACGTGTTAAATGTCGAATTCAAATAAGCATTATAGTAGGTATAATAAGTAGATTTATATAGTCATTTTTATACCGGTTGCGATTGCGTCATCCGTCCGTATAATTTCAGACAACGCAGATTATACACTTCCTGTCCAAATCCGAAGGTCGATCTGCTACCCACTGTACAAATTAACAAAACTGGGTAACGATTGTTGTTGTACATAACAATTAATGTACATTACATAACAAGGATAACATTTAAGGGAAAAGAAAAAATCCGTACTTTACTTCTTATATAGTTGCCAGCACATGCGGCTGGCCACTCGCACTACGAAATTCGCCCCTACTGCTACGGAATACGGGCTGTCTCAAGGTCAACAGCTTCAGCCGCATGTGCTGCATAAAAAATCCCGCCGTCAATTCCAACCATCGAAAAAAAATTCTACTTCTGTATAGAAGGGGGCAATGGACGTCTTTCGGCTGAAATGATGATGATGATGATAGAAGGGGGAAGATGCTGGGTCACCTGATAAGACACGATGACTTTGTCAAAAACATCATTGAAGGAAAGATAGAAGGGAAACGGAGAAGAGGACCTACAAGAAGAACATCTATAGACCAAATTAAGGAAGGAATAGAAGTCGTGTCGTACCAGGAGATCAAACAGAGGACGGAAGACAACAGAATGGCGTAGACTCCACCGACAAGAGCGCGGCTCTTAAATGTGAAGAAGAAGAAGAAGATGGAATGCAACAAATTCAAATACCTACTTTTATATATTTGTCAACACTAACTGCTTGTTTATCGAGTGGGTTTCGAGGTTAAACTACCTCACAAACCCTGGTGTCAGAATTGTTGAGCCGCCTTAGGCTAATGCAAAATGGATAAAGGATATTATTTTGAGATATCAACATTAACACCTGCACACTAATGAAATAACCACGTCTGTTTTTTGGTTGGATAAATTTTAACGTATAAAGCGGCGCGGCGTAAGCACGAGCGAACACGATAATACTTGTAATTTAAATTTAGGCTGTGGTGGAATTCTTGTGGACGTAAATTAGCAAAGCGAACACACCGTATGCCATATTTTATACGCACTATCAGCGAAAAACATCTTGACGGCCTCGTAGCCTATTTGGTAGACATCTGCCTTCGAAGCTCAGGGTCGCGGGTTCGAATCCCGCTTAAGGCAAACATTCGTGTGATGGATGAGCACTTGTGTTTGCCTTGTGTTTGGATGTTGTATATTTATATAATTATGTATCTATCTATATCAGCTCCCTGATATCCAGTACAGGCTTTGCCTAGTTTTGGGTCAGATGTCCCTACATATTATTTATTACTATGTTTTTGGTATTTTATTTTAGAAAGATCCGTCCTGTTGTCAATTCTGTTAAAGACTGAATGTATGGTGCGAAAAAATTAACTTCTTTTTAACTTGAAAAGCAACGTAGACATAATATTCGCAGTTTAAACAAACTATACGTAGAATAACGAATTCGAAGAATTAAATACAGTGTCCATCAGACAGGAAGTTCTCTTTTGGCAACCGATGTTTTAAATTAATTAAGCACGCCCTGTTTTGTATGTACACCACATAAAGCGTGCTTTGAATACGCCCTTGAATTCTGTCGAAATTCAGAAATATTCGGCGCCATTTTTTATGTTACTTTTTTTTGTTTATTTTATGACCTGGTTTTAAGACCTTTAGGCCAAGTGTTTGGATATAAATTGGTAGGTACGTCATCTATCACAAATGAAAAACTCGAATGCTGTTGTTCTCTACGGAAAAGAGGCATTTTCCCCGAGGTAAAAATTGACCTAAAAACTGTGATATGCACGCAAACAACAATCGTCTTAACGTACGAAGCATTTTGTGTTTACCCTTACTGCCCATACATAATAAGGTTTTAAAAAAGATTTACTACAAAATACAATCAAGATCAAACTTAACACTTTGGAATTAGCATAGTTCTTGTGTCTGTTGAATAAGGAATAAAATCCCGAAGCGCATGTATAGCTTACCTTGAACTTGATTTATCAATGCTCACACACAGTTACTAGGTATATTATGTATGTATACTCAGAAATTTTCCGTATCTTTTGTAAAAAAAATAAACAATATTTTTACTTCTTTTTTCTTCTTACTCTTAAAGTTCTTACTATTACCAGTTTCAAGATTTTATCTAAAGTAAAATATAAGCTCGGGTCTGACAAGGCCATAAGGCTGAATAGATACTGAATAAATTATTTACCACCAATTATATTCCAAACAGTATATCATCTGGTTTCTATAAATGTTCGACTGGTTTTTGATGTTTAATGTAGTAGGTGTTTTGGTTGAATAATAAACAGATCGCTTGGTAAAAACACCTAAATGTTGAGTTCATAATGACATTAAAAATATTGAAATTTATAATTTTCTTAAAAAGCATAATTAAACATAATTACTGAGTTTTTTCAAAATAGTAGGGAAAAAAACTAGCAATAACAGTTTTTGTATTTTTACGCTTTTATTATTTCATATATCGCGCCTTTGCAACTACAACGTGCTATTTGCCAAAAATTGATTTTTTTTTTTATTTGATACAAAAATTCGCTATCTTGAGCTCTATTTTCTACAAAAACGTGATAATTCTTACTCTAAAAATGGCCTGTGTACGAAAGAAAGAGACGACATACCACGTTATAACGCTGTCTCAACTTTCACGGCTCTTCAATTCGACAACGCATTATTTCAGTTGCCATCAAGTGGCCAGAAGAAAAGGAGCTCTGTGATTTTTTGAAAAACGTGATATTACGGTTATAACACGTTTATTTTGTACCGGTTAGTAAACTTTAAATTTTTACATTTGTTCAAAAGTGTGGTTTATTGTTTTAACACGTTTTTGTTTTAATAAGTTGACTCCAGATATTGTAATATATTCTAAATATCACGTTTTTCTTGCAAAAGAAGTACTTGTAAAGTGTATTATGTTGAAATAAATCATTGTAGGTGTAGAAAATTTAGGTTTTTGATCGTTTGTAGCTGAGTTATTACTAACAATCACGCTTAATAAGATAAATAAAAAATAAAAATTATAAAATGTTTCAAATGTCGCGTTTTTATGAAAAAGTTATGGTATGTATAGCAGTTATTCTTACATTTACAGATGAACTAATGTGGAGATAAATTCTTAGCTTTAGCAAACAACAGTCACAGGTATAAGTAAGCTTATAATAAGTCACAAAATAATAAAACTGCCAACGCCCAATAGTGTGTGCTATGTTCGAAGTCTACGGCTAGACAAAGGCCTTCCCCAAAGATCTACGATTGGTCCCACGCTGCCTGTATCCAGTAGTTTCCCAAAACCATCACCAGATCGTTGGTCCACCTTGTGGGAGTCGTCGGTTCTACGCGCGATGTGCCCCGCCTGCTGCCAAGTTAAGCGATTCTTTGAGCTATGTCGCTGACTTTGGATTGGCTGCGGTAATCATCATTCCT
Source organism: Teleiodes luculella (assembly GCA_948473455.1). NCBI lineage: Eukaryota > Metazoa > Arthropoda > Insecta > Lepidoptera > Gelechiidae > Teleiodes > Teleiodes luculella. The sequence continues at coordinate 3,335,624 of OX419596.1, forward strand.
GATTTGATCACGCAAGGAAACTCCAAGCATAGCCCTCTCCATCGCTCTTTGGGTGACTTTAAGTCATCTTATGACGCCCATTTGTAAGCGATCACGTCTCGGTTCCGTAAGTCATCCATCACTGGCAATACATAAGGTCAAATACTTTTGACATAAGAAACTACGGTATTTGGGACTAAAATATTTTACGTAGCTTCCCGAACACAGCTCGGCCAAGTTAGATTCGACGATTGATGTTCGTCTCGATGTAAAAGCTACCTAACTAGACTGTCTATACCAGGTCGACGTAATGATCTATATCCTCAACTTTTACTAGAGCGGGTACTACATGGGCTTTCGACATGACTTTTGGTTTCTTTATATTCATTTAAGACCCACTTGTTGGAAGACTTTATTGAAGTCATCGAGCATTGTGCTGAGTCCACCAAGGTCTCAGCAAACCGAAGGTGGATAATGTAATGATGTTCATTACCCACCTTCACCGACGTCTTCAAGCTGTAAGATATAGCATCTGCGCGCGAAACGATTCTTGATGATGACTCTCGAAAATACTTAGTAAATATGGCTCAGAAGCGAGATGACCACTACCCTTCTGAGCCACGCCTGCATTGTTTCCTCGAAGATGACGGAACTGACTAGATTCTGGAGGGCTTTTAAGACCGGTGGTGTAAAACCTGCCTTTAGAAGCTTAGCAGTTATTCGTCATCATCACCCGGAGCCTTGTTGTTCTTTAACAGTTTGAGAGCCATCCTAATCTCGTACAGACTGCCGACCGGGTTAGCCCAGCTTTGGGGTCAGTTGCAGCTTGGCTGACAGGTGTACGTGTCGTCGTGTATAGAGCTGTCCATAGGACTCCTCGATTTCTTTCTGCTCACAAATATTGGTTAAGTAAAATGAGGCAATAGCCACTGATAATCATTATTAATGAGAATTGATATTTGTATGTATTTAAATTATTGCTGCTACGAGTATTGCTGTGATGTATCTAGAAGAAACTTACAGTGTTATGATTAGTTTTTTGTATAATTATTTATATAGTCATGGTAAAGTGTTGTTTGTTCCTAACTTAACTTAATTTACTATTGTGGTATTGAGAGTTAAAATGTTTAAAATATTGTTTAGGTAGGTACCTACTAAAGTTTTGTTAGGGTTATGGTATTTTTTGTTATTTTTGTTTGTTTTTTTCATCAGGTATTAAGGAAATCAATTACAACCCAAACACATAAAATTAAATGTTGATTAAGTAAAGCATGGCAACAATAATTTTACTAAAAATAAGATTTCAAAGTTTCGTTAGAAAAAGAAACACATTCTATGTCAAAAAAATTAAAGATTTGACGAAAATATAATTAAACAATAACGTATTTTTTATAATTTAAACAAATAAAAAGAGAATTTTTATTTCATTTAAACGTGTTAAATGGATTTACCACTTTTACTTTTTCAACATTTTTCAACAAAAATGTGTTTTTTTACCACCTTTGTTTTTGAAACCCTTTTATCATACACTAAAATAAAAAATATGGTTATTATTTATACAGATATTTCTTCATAAATATACAATGCTCAATTTTATAAAACACATCTAGACGCATATCTCAATACAAAAAAAGATACAGCCATTCTAAACTTTAAAATGCGTCCCCTGAAAAATCAATGATTTTCTAATAACACGTTGTAGTTGCAAAGGCGCGATATTTGTTGACGCACCACGTTCATACTGTAGGTATGTACATTTACACGTTTAAGGGGCTCCCCTATGCTAATTGGCGCCGCCATCCGTTAAAAAATAATTACTCTATGAGTAAACAGTTTTTCAAAAATCCGGTAGGTCATTTTAAAGATTTGGTGTTTTAGGATATATAGAAGCCATCAACTCCGTTAGTTTGAGTTCGATGAAGTTACAGATAGAAAATTTGCCAAAAGTGGCCGTTTTTAGCAAATTTTCTATCTGTAACTACAGCGGACTATAATAAATACAGTTTATGGCCGCTATATATACTATAGCACACCAACTTGAAAATGGCCTACCGGATTTTATTAAAAATGTATACTTCGCGAGTTATTATTTTTTAACAGACGGCGGCGCCACTTAACATAGGGGAGCCCCTTAATAAAAGTGATAATATTTTTTTATATATTTATTGAAAACTTTGTGCCCGGCGCATTATAATTTTTTGAAAACTGTTTCTGCCAATAATAAAAACAAACAAAAAAATTCAATTTTTATGTATAGAAAAAGAGGATTTTAATTATACATGCTACATTGTCTGTTTGTTAGGCTGTCAGGCCAAACCACTGAACCGACTTTGATGCATCTTAGTGCCGAATAGAATTACCTCATTCCCACAGGAAAAACTGTTGATTTGGGCGGAGCCGCGATTCGGAGAGCTAGTTTATATTGTAAACTAATCTAAACTTTATTTAATTTAAATTAAATCGATAGTTTGAAAAATAACATCGATAAAATTATCTATGATCTGATCATCATTATAGTATTAAAATAAGTTATATGTTGTAATAATTATATGGGTTCTCCTTGCCTGCATTAAACAGTTTTTTTTTTAGTTTTTTTTATTAATTAATTCTAGATTTTTATGTTTGTAACTTCGAAATAAACTGTTTGGTATTCTGGGTAATAATAATATTTATCCTAAAAAAATATTGAACATACCTGAGCGCTTGATATTATAATAATATGCAGCAAGCAGACTAGAAATACGCGTGCAAAAAAGAATATTTGTATTGCATTATGTCCTTTTCACGCTCTTAAGAACAGAAAGAGACAGGTGATTGTCAATTTAAATTTAGAGACGTCTAACATCGATTTAAATGTCGAGCACTAGTTCAGAGTGCATGCAAGTACATCCGACTTAAATTACGCCTAATTAGGCAGCTACGCTAAAAATAACATTTATTCATTTGATTCATTTTATCTTTATTTTCCCACTAGCTTACTGCCGCGGCTAGCCCGCGTTAACAGTTATTCCCGTGGGAATGAGGCATTTTCCAGCGGTAAAAGGTAGCTAATGTTACTCAGGGTGAATGTAGCTTTCTAATGGAGAAAGAAATTTTGATATCGGTTCAGTAGTTTTTGAGTGTATTCATTACAAATATACACAGACATAAAAAAACAAATCTTTTCTCTTTATAATATTAGTATGATGTGATATGAACGAAAAAGACCACACACTTTAAGTTTAGAGTGTAACTGAATAGGATAGAGCTCACTGACAGAGTTACTGAATAGACAATTAAATAATGTACTTGTATTAGACATGCATGGTATTTATGTACCTATAAATTATGTTATATTAAAGCCACAGAAGGGCAACAATGTGATACACTGCAAGACAAGACATTGTTACAATATTCAGAATCATGATTTATTGCATGAAATATGCCTTTCAGATGTTTCGCTATTACAATAATAAAACAGTCTAAAATAACAAGCAATATTTGTTACATTGGATATAAAATAAATACAATTGAATAGTTGATCAATGTCTTTTTTATATTAAAAACAAACATGTTATTAAAAAAAATTACATCTTTTACGCTGTAGATATTTATTTACCTATATAATCTTATCAAGGAACCATTATACTGATTTTTTTACCAAAAAGAAGTATATTATTATGAATAAAACACCATAGAAACACAAAATTCTAGCAGGAATGTCCCCTACCCTACACCTCAACGATTTAATTTAAATGTAAGTTTTATTGGTAAATAGCCAAAACTGCGAATTAAAAGTTCCCTTTGATAGATCTATTTACGCGACGCGACGGCGCATGCGTGGACAAATATAAAGGCCCCCAAATTCCACTCCCACACGGATGACATCATCCTATCCATCGCTTTTAGGATAGAATTAACTATGCCATATACTGTATAGCACCGAACCTAGGGTTGCCACGGCTCTTATTTCTACACGACCATCATCAGCCATCACGTCGTAACAATCAGGACAGATGAGATTCTGAGAATAATATTGACACTACCTACGTAGTTTCAACTCAGAATAGGAATCGTGAGCGTGCGATGCAAATATCAAAAAAGCATCAAAAAATAATCCGTAATTACAGTAGCCAGCACATGCGGTTGGACATTTGCACTACGAAATTATCCCCTACTGCTACGGCTTGTGCTGGCTACTGTTCAAACAAAGAAAAATATTGCCACTTAGTACAACTTCGAAAAACTTTATATTAAAATTTCTGAACGTAAGTCTGTTTTTGACTTTACTACTATTATAAATATAGACTTTATTTTTAAAGGATCAGTCCACAATAAGTAACTAAAAATTTGAATAATATTAGGTGAAAGATTGACTGTAAGCATCTAAGCAGCTAGACAATGGAATATTTAATTTAAAAAGAGTGCTCAGCAAAAGCCAACTGTGACAAGACGAAGCCATGATTTTCTTCAATTGGAATATTTAATTGAAATTATATAACAAATAAAAATTAACATCAGCATTCTACTTTTTTCTTTTGTTATACTTACCGTCTGTTGATTCAATTTATTTGAAATGGCGAAATATTTACAGCTCAAAATAATAATATATTATTATGCTGCATAAGTGCCTATACTGAAGAAAGCGATGGAAGGAACGAAAAACAAGGCGGGAAAACCACGCGAATTCTCATTTCGCAGCTGTATAAACAAGTACAGCTGAGAAATGAGAATACGCGTTACGTTCAAAGCGCAATTTTGTAACTTTTTATGTGAGGTGCCGATGTAATGCATTTTATGAAAGCAAAAGAGGTAAAACTCTATTACAAAAGTATATAATTTCCTGCATAATATACAGGTATTTTCGAATACAATCGACATATTATATCCCTATTAAAATAATAATAATAAATATATGGGTACATCTCACACACGCCCATTTGACCCCAAACTAGGCATAGCCTATTCTATGGGTATCAGACAGTTAATATACAAATATAATATATAATACTAGCTGTTCACCCCGCGGCTCCGCCCGCTCTCAAGGGTATGAAAAATAGATAGTAGCCGATTCTCAGACCTACTCAATACGCTCACAAAATTTCATGAGAATCGGTCTAGCCGTTTCGGAGGAGTATGGGAACGAAAACTGTGACACGAAAATTTTATATATAAGATAAATATGTACATAAACAACATCCAAACACAAGGCACACGAATGTTTGCCCTGGGCGGGATTCGAACCCGCTACCCTGTGCTTCGAAAGCAGACGTACTACCAACTAGGCTACAGGGCCGTATTACTATTTAAATGACTAAAGTATTAGATATTGTCAAACAACTTGAGAAAGCGAACGGGGGTGACAAATGAGGAGTCCCTAGGGCATCAGTTCTGCGGCAAAATGATTTTCGAAATCATGTACCTACCTACGGGACTCACAAATGAGCGCGGGGGAAAATAATACATTTTGCTATGAACATTTCGTTCACGAGCAGTTACCACATGACATCTCAAGTTGTTTGCCGTAATATCTCTTGAGGAGTCTACCTAGTTGAAAATGCCCCAAAATTTTTTTTTTCAAGAAACGCAAAATTTCTTCAAATTTAACGAAATAAGACACCACTTCTAAAACCCCGTAAGGTTTATGCGAGGAGTGAATGAGGCGCAAACACTAGCCACTTAAATTATGTAAATAGTTAACACTAATAACTAGGTAACAAGACTTAATTGAATCAGTGTAGTTTACAACTGCAAGCTAAGACTATTCATTATTCCTTAGAATTTTTTAACATCGACTACCATTTGTTTACGCCTATGAGCATGTCAAAGTATATTAATATCACTACATAGTATAAAACAAAGTCGCTTTTTCTGTCCCTATGTCCCTATGTCCCTCCCTTTGTACGCTTAAATCTTTAAAACTACGCAACGGATTTTGATGCGGTTTTTTGTAATAGATAGAGTGATTCAAGAGGAAGGTTTATATGTATAATACATGCATAATATGCTTAAGGATAACCCACAATAACCATTTTCCCGTGCGGAGCCGGGGCGGGTCGCTAGTAATAATATAAATAATACTGTCATACTGTTATTATTTAGAGATAGCGTTCATAAGTTTAGATATAATAGAAAACTAAGTTATTTTCAGCATTAATATGTATGTCAGTCAGTTACCAATCGGTTTTATCACTGTCGCTTTTTAGGGACACTTATTTTTGCAGTGTATTTTTTTCATTTGAATTTCAGTTCGAGGCCAAACTAACCGCTTTCCGGTGTAAATGATGATGGATGATGTTAGGTAATTAAATGTATTCACAAAAAAAACTACATTATTTTTTTGTGAATACAGTGAGTACAAGTAATCAGGATTTACAGCAGATTTAACCGTTATATTACACTAGCTAGCCGCCCGCAGCTACGCCCGCAATGTTTTACGAATTTTACCATGGGAATTAAATATTTACCAGCGGGATTAAGTACACCCACCAAAAAGTACATAATAATATCTTATTAATTTAGTTTTAGAATAGAACAAGGACTTAAATACAAACATTAATATGTAGCAAATGGGACATGTAGGCGGCCTTATTGATAAAGTATCAATTTCTACCAGGTTACAGGAGATTTATAATAATAATAATAATAATAAAAACACTTTATTGCACACAAAAGAAAATAATAACAATAACAATACAAGTAAAGAAAATACAAGTAAGGAAGATTTATAATAGAAATGCGAGCTGAGACAGTAGAGATTTTTATTACTGTTTATTCTAGGTATCACGATATTTAGGTACTTGAATTTAGCTCTTGTTACAAACAGTTGAGTCTGGCATTATCTTCTCGCCTCGATATTTACACAGGTTTATTTTATCACATCACGCTGCAAAAGTAATGCGAAGTTTGGTGACTATATATTTATATGTTTTATATATAACAGATACGGTAGGTATATTATATAAAAGGCTGAATAGGCTGTTAAAAATACCTTTGTATTGCAAAGTTGTTTTTGCTGCCGCTTTATGACCACAATGTATTATAAAAGAAGTACAACAAATAAATTGGTAATTATTTGGCCTCATACAGTCGAACGAATCTTTTCAGAAATATCCATAAGTTAGAGCGTGACAGCATGATATAAAATGGCAACACCGAAAAGGAAGTGGCGCCCCTATTCATTTCACGACTTTTTTGACAGACGTTACTTGGGACGTAATTTTTTTTTAATATAGTACTTGTACTATATTCTGTGCTTGTATTTAGTCATAATCGTGCACTAAAATTATCATCATTAATGTATTTTTAATGAAATACTTAGTATAAGCTAGGTATTATATTTAATATAATACCTAGCGTATACCGACTAGAAAAAAAGTAACCAATATTTTTAAAATTAGCAAAAATTTGGCACGGATTCAACCTCGCATCTCTTTGGAATACTAACCAAATCGCTTTCACATCTATAATACCTACGTATTGTAACATGGAATAAATGCGTTATTTCAAACAAAAATAATTAAGAGGTAAAAAGAAAGTTTAAAAAAACTTAAACCCGATTACTAAAAACACGCTCTAAAAAGTACGAAACAAGAAAATAATCTCCACTGAAATTATTATGTACAAACTACTAAAGATTTACCGACTATTAAATTAACAACTTACTTACACGTACCTACTTGTAGTTTTAAAAAAACACTTGTACTTGTGCTAATACTACTTTAATAGACCTTGACTTACACGTATTACATTTTTTAACGTAAAAAAAATCTTACTTCGAATAGACACATTTTGAATTTTGAACGTATTTTTATACGTCATACTGATAGAGATATGTTTAATTAAAGGATAGCCGTGGTCGTACGTCGCCACTTTGATTTTATTTTATTATTAATAATGAATCTGTTTTGCTACAGTAGGTGGCATATGCTATGCTATGAAATGTGCTAACAAAGCTCTTTCGGTTACCTATTGTATTTCCGATATTTTTTGTTCCGAATATTGTTATTCCGCTAACTTTTTGACATTTATCAGTTGGAAATTTTATTTATTGTCCGAAATAACATTTTCCATTTTATTATGTTTCCGCGTTTTAATTGACCTTTTTACTTGTTCACCGATGTTTCAAATTTCCGCTAAACTATTTACCAGTATACCGAAAATCCATGTTAACATTAACCATTTTTTTACATGTGCGATAGCTCAATTGAACCATTATATTGCAAGGTCAAATTTAATTTCTCCATTTTACTTTCTGTACTCCATCAAGCATGCAAGCAAGCAAGCATGCATGCAAGCAAGCAAGCATGCATGCAAGCAAGCATGCAAGCAAGCAAGCAAGCAGGCAAACATGCAACCAAGCACAAGCAGGCATGCATACATGTCAAACCTAACAGAAGGGTATGGCGGGCGAGGTGGGCTCGCTTTGCTCGCCCACCACGCCCGCCATACCCTTCTAACCTAACCGACAGATGTCGGGGTGCCCCGAACTCCAAAAACATTATGTGTCGTAAATTATAAAAAATAATAATTGTTACTTCGGCATAATAAAAATAACAAAAACAAAAATTCTAGTGTTTAAAAAAAGACCAAGTGAGATTACGGTATTTAGTAAAAAAGATTAATCGTAAAACGGAATAACGTTGTGCGGAAAAAGAATAATTCTGTAAAGTGTTATTGTGGTGATTTAAAAATATGTCAAGACATACAATGGAAATTGAAAAATGTATGAATCGTTTACGGAATATTGAAATTCGGTTATCAGTTTTTCGAAAATGTGATAGGTTACCAGCTCTTTCATTTGATACCCCACACAACACCACCGTCAATAAATATTTTTTTTAGTTCTTTACTTTAAGTCCCCTAGAGGGCGCTGGAATCAATTAAACGTGACGTGCGGACGATCAAGAAACTTTCAAAGACACCTCATTTGTCCAAATATGATAACTAGTTTAGAAGTTATGAGGGAACAGATGAACATCCTTACCCACATACATACATACAGATCAAAATCATACCCCTCCTTTTTGCTTCGCCGTATTAGGGTAAAAATAGGTTTTTTAATTGAATAGAATAACAATATACCTACTTGTGTGCAATAACACAAAATAATACAAGATAACACAACTTACAACAATACAGGTGTACAAACCAACAAGAAGAACAAATCTATAACTTTAAATTAAAAATTTAAATAACTCCCGCCACAAAACCGTTACTTAGATTCTTTCAACAACTAGACAAGAGCTGTTAATGTTCAAATGGCTGAAGACATTTTCTTGGATCATAACTAAGAACACTCGATTATGTATGAATGACACCTTGCAAACAAAAAAGACTAGATTAAAATCGGTGCATCCGTTTAGGACCTACGATGCCACAGATAGACAGACACACACGTTAAACTTATAAATAACACCCCTTTTTTTCGTCGGGGGTTAAAAAAGGGCAATCCTTAAATTCTATGATGATGATTTTTACTGCCTGTAGTAGCCTACCCAAAATAATATTAACCTTTGCCAGTTGCCACCGACTAGCAGTGTTTATTCATTTCATAATCAACCTTTCACAAAAAAGCGATCAGGAAATTTTACCTTAGTAAGCTTACTTTAAGGTTCAGAAATGGTTTAAATAATCCTATTCAAGGTTATAGGAGGGCAACCCTAAACGTATTTGGGCACGCGACGTGGTGGCGCCTTCGCGCCCTATGTTGCCTTGCCTTGCCCCAGTTGTAATAATATAGGTACCTATATCTATCGTCACCCTGCTGAGAAAACCACGTATCTGCTTTAAAAAAAATTACACGGGACACAAAACACTATCTCTGAAAAAAAAGTATGATAGGGAAATATTAATTCTGTTGTTTGTTAGTTATTATATGATTATTTAGAGCTAGCCTACAGGTGCAAAGTGGCGCCCCTACCCTTAAAAAATAATAACTCGAAAAATAATCAATATTTCAAAAATCTAAAACGGCGAGGACGGCGGGGAACTAGACGGTGTTTCGTAGGATATAATAGAAGCCATTAAAATGAGTCATTTTCCCGCGGTAAATGTTAGCCTATATTCTTCCGCAAGTTCTATTCTTTCTTTGTGCCAACTCCGCCCGCTTTAAATTTTCCCATGGGAATGAGAAATTTTTCCGCGGTAAATCGGAGCCTATGTTCTTTCCCAAAGTCTATTCTATCTTTGTACAGAGTTTTATCAAAATCGGTTATTGGTTTCGGAGCCCATTCAATTATTAGAAATTTAGGTATTTTTTTACACCTTGGGTTACATTATTGAAGTTTTAGTTAGGATTCCTATTTTTTTAGAAAATAAAATATACTCATGGTGAATGTAGCTTTCTAATGGTGAAAGAAATTTTGAAATCGGCTCAGTAGTTTTTGAGTTTATTCATAACAAACATACACCACACACACACAAATACAAATCATTCCTCTTTATAATATTAGTATAGATATCTCGCTAGTAGTTAAAGATGGAACAATTGCGGAAAACTAAAATTAAATGTAGGTATTAAAATATCCTTCAATTCCTTATTATTGAAATATATTATTATTTATTATTTTTAAAACATTTTGTGAATCCGTTATGACGTTTGTAATATTCCGCTTAGAAACAAAATAAAGGATGTAAACAGGAATATACCGAACAAACCATAAAATGTTTTTATATTCATATATAAAATTAGTATCAGTTTTATTATAATATTCTATTTTAATTACATTTTATGTCACAATAACGCAAAAACAAATAGGTACATAAAGTACATGAACAACTTAGCACAGCCACGCACAGCCTTATTTTATAGAGCAATTTTTCCTGGCAACCCTGAAATATTTATCTTTAAACATTATACAGTACACAGCTCATGTGGCTGGACACATTGACCTTGAGAGCGCATTTATTCCGTAGTATCAGGGGCGAAACTCCTAGTGCAAATGTCCAGCTGCATGTGCTGTCTTCTGTACATTCTTAAACCAATTCCAGTGTATTAAACCAGTGAATATATACAGCTCATATATGTCCCCACCGAGGGGCTCGAGCCTACCCTGAAATCAGGGTAAATAGGCCTTAGATGACCACGCTGACCCAGTGCGGGTTGGTCAACTTCACACACAACCCTTGAATTACTTCGCAGGTGTGTGCAGGTTTCCTCACGAGGTTTTCCTTCACCTTAAGAGCGTCGAATAAACGTACATAATAATATGAATTACTAGTAATAGTAAGTATAGTAATAGTAGTAGTACCTAATAATTACCTCAATTTAACCCTACAATATCAAAAGTATTCAGCCTAAGCTGCTGTTGATTGTACGTACACGTTTTATCGTTCGCGGCATGTGCAATATTGTGCAAGAATTATGCTGCCGAAACGTATCTTTGGAAATTACTTGGTGCATCTAAAATACGTTAAATATATATTATTATTTTTGCACCATATCAGCTGTGATTAAGCGCTGTGTTTATGTGGACCACGGTCTCTCGCAGTATAAGCTGAGTCATTTCCTATTGCCCTAAGTAGAAATATACCTACGTAACAAAAAATTGTACGATTTTTTCTGATGTTTTGTTACCATTTGTATTAGGTATTAGGCAATGAAATGATTAGGTATTCTTTCTAGCTTTCGTAAAGCAAATTGCAAGGATTGCATTTTTTTTTATGTTAGACGATTAATGACTTTGTTATACAATAATGGCGCCAGTAAACTTTATTTTTAGTAGCTTATTGCGTTTTTGCGTGTTGTATGCGTAAGTAGGTATATGATGTAGTAAAGTAAAGTAAAAAGCATTTGTTCAACAAAACAGTATGTTTATACAATTCTCACTAATTTTCACATTAGGATAACCTGTGTTCTGAGTAATTAAACAGCCTCTTTTAAGACAATTTATTTGACTGTTTTCAGACACAGCTGAACATAAGTAATAATGTAGCAATGTTCTAAAAAATAAGCAATAAAAAGTGACCAGGATTTTTTTTAAGTTGGTTCATCAGTTAGACTTAGACAGTAGGATACAAACGCCATGTTCAAAAGCTATTCATAAAACTAATGGTCGACCTAATTACTGGCGAGGACATATAAATTGCGTTCTATGTTGTCATCATGTCTACATTCGTTTTTTGGTGGCATATTAGCTGATTAGTCTTAGCCTGTGCTAACGATTTTAATTGCAGTCCGTAGCTTAAGCCATTTTGAAGAAAATGTTCTTCAAAATGTACACGAAATATTGTTGGTGCGGTTAAAAGCGTCGTCGGTGCGGTGGCTAAGTATAGCTAGGGCCCGGCCGTTGACTTCCAATCGGAAGTTAGCGAGTTCAAGCCTCGGCACGTACCAATGTGCTTTCGACACGAATCCATATTATAAAGCCTGACCAAAGAAATATGACACCTCGCCATATTGCGGAATTTCAATAGAACTAATTTTATAAGGGAAATTGTTGCCATAGTCGTAAAAATATACACGTGGCGCCCCCAGAGCAGGTTTCTTATTTCTTTGGTCAGGCTTTACGTTTATTCGACTTCTTACGATGAAGGGAAGCATCAACGTAAGGAAACTTGCACACACCTGCGAAGTCATTCAAAGGTTGTGTGAGCAGTTGACCAACCTGCAAACCTTGCCATTTAGGTCAGCGTGGTCGACAAGATCTGTTCACCCTGGTTCAGGGTAGGCTCGAGCCCCTCGGTGGGGACATGTATGAGGTGCTAACGAACGAACTAACACAAAATATATTTATAATCTACACTAGCTACGCTGACTTTGAATCTATTTGAACTATGTATTTTACTCAAATCATCATCATTATTACTACATAGACATAGACATTATTTATTTGACAGAACACTATACAACACAACTAACAATAAGAAAAATAACAGAAAAACAAACTGAGCACATAGATAGAAATAAAACAATATATGTATCAAAAAAAAGAAAAACTTAAAAAAGAAATAAAATATAAAATAAAAGAACACGAAATACATTAAAAAAAGAGAAAATAAATAAATACATGTCCGATCAATGTTGTGCTGTATGTAGTGCGACGTCAAACAGGGCAGGGTCTCAGCATAATAATATGCTATGACCAGCTTTTACATCGAGCGAGCAAGGTTAAAAAAAAGCGCAAGTGGCATAGTCGCAAGGATTGCTACTTCCCTTCCGGAAGGCCCGGGTTTAAGTTGCAAACGTAAAAAGCGTATATACATTTTTGCACTCATACATTTAATCGACGCTTTTTTTTAAGGAAAACGTTGCGGGAAATACTATTAAGAAATTCAAAAGGTTGTTACCCTTTAAACCTGTGGTCGACAAAGCCTGTGAAACCTACTTTTAGGTAAGGTTCGGTATGATAATAAAGGTCGATGCGCTTATCGAGTATCGATAAGGTACCTTACAGACCCTAGTATAAATGAAAACCTCACGTATCTGTAGTTTAGACATATAGGCATATACCTAAATATCTAGTTAATATAGATTCTAGTATATAAACATCGGGTTATTCGCAGCCTAAACTAGTTTTTCAAAGTGATATAGAAGGGTATTGAACCTAAAATCATCAGATCAAAATCTTTTACCGTTAGGCCACGAAAGGCTTTATAATCCAATAATAATCAGGTTTTTACGCAGTGCAAGGATTTGTTGCCATTTTCCTGTTATGAACTTGTTTTGAATTCATCTCAATACAATCATTTTCGTATAGTCACTACTTATGGCAATAATACAACGATCGCATATTATAATTTCAAGAGGAAAATAAGGAAAATTGGTGAATTGGTGTATTTTCCGCTGACCTTATTTCATTATCATAAATATTTCAGCATGTAGACTATCAATACAAATATTCTTTAATGTCACCAGAAATAAATAGGACAGTTACATTTTCATAATTGTGAAACAATGAGCCAATAGGCGGCCTTATTGCTAAAGTAGCAATTTCTTCCAGGCAACCGACGCAGAAACAACACCAAAGCAGAAAATTGCGAAAAATATTAAACTGTTGTTTTTTAATTATCACTGCTGGGCAAAGGCCTCCTCCAAAGATCTCCACAACAATCTATCCTGCGCTGCCCGCATCCATTGGCTTCCCGCAACCCTCACCAGATCGTCAGTCCACCTTGTGCGGGGCCTGCCCACGCTACATCTTCTGGCGGCGCGCGGCTGTCATTCAGGAATATTTTTGCCCCAACGACCGGTTCTAGACTCAAAGTGCCCTGCCCATGTTTAACGATTAAGCTTATTTATCAATACTAATATTATAAAGAAGAAAGATTTGTATTTTTGTGTGTGAGAATGTTTGTAATGAATTAACTCAAAAAGTATTGTGCCGATTTCAATAATTCTTTCACCATAGATAGGTACATTCACCCTGAGTAACATAGTTACCTTATACCGCGGAAAATGCCTCATTCTCACGGGAAAATCCCTAAAGTGGGCGGAGCCGCGGGGCGATAAGCTAGGTTACAATATTTTCGCGGTAGTGTTAATTTGAGACTTTTGCACAACAACAACACATTATAAAGTATTTTAACGGGTTGTATAATTTGTTATTGTATATTAAATGAATTTACGAAATGCTCACAAGAATAAATCGCAGAGGTAATACTTATAATCTAGGTTATGTACGTACAGAAGCCAGTACATGTATGCAGTCTGGGTAGGCCAGTAGGCCTACTATGTAAGAAGCGACGGGCTCGAAAAGCTGTCAAACGCGACATATTGACAGAACTACTAGGGCTCTTATGTCACTATGTCGCGTTTGACAGCTTCTCGAGCCTGTCGCTACTTACATAGTAGGCCTACTGGGTGGGTATTCTAGCGGTAGGTGGGCACTTACCGCTACGGAATACGAGCGCTTTCAAGGTCTACATGCCCAGCCGCACCACATGTACTGGCTAATGCTTGCGTTTTTAATTTATTTTTTTAAATTTAAAAGCAACTTATGATGCTTTTATAATTTAATATGTTTTCCTAAAGGATCCTAAAGAATCATGTTTTTCCTATTTTTGTATGGTACTCGTACGTTACGAGTACCTACAGTGTATGGGACTCAATATTTTACTTTGAATCATAATATCCTGAATGCATGGTCTAAGAAAACAAGGTCTTCCATTCGGACCACGTGACTGACACAAGCCTACGTCATCTTGCGCTGTTCATCCTTGTCTATTAACACGCATTAGGCAAGGATGAACAGCGCAAGATGACGTAGGCTTGTGTCAGTCACGTGGTCCGAATGGAAGGCCTTGTTTTCTTAGACCATTCCTGAATGCTTTTGAAAGTTAGTTCAAAGTGTAAATGCACTTGATATGACCGATTGTGTGCCAATAAAAAAGGTAAGCTTGAGCCCCTTGACGGGGACAGATACGAGCTGTTAACGAAACAAAACGAAAGTGTATTGTATTGTAAAAGTTGGCCAAAACGTCACTTAATTCCAAAAACTGTATGGCCAAGGTTAACCGGCGCGCAGCAGGACTCGAATCGCATGACCTCTAAACGAACCTGCCATAGCCTCGCGGCCGGCGAAAAAAGGGCACGCCTGTATAACCACTTTAACTATTATAACACCGACATCATTTTTTTTATTATATTGTAAAAAAAATCACAAGTACATATAAAGAAGTCGCACTTATCTCATCATCACTACATAGTATAAAACAAAGTCGCTTTCTCTGTCCCTATATCCCTATGTATGCTTAAATATTTAAAACTACCCAACGGATTTTGATGCGGTTTCTTTTAATAGATAGAGTGATTCAAGAGGAAGGTTTATATGTATAACACATGCATATTATACTTAAGGATATCCCACAATAACCATTTTCCCGTGAGGAACCGGGGCGGGTCGCTAGTGAAGGATATTTCCAACATTAATTTTCATAAACCTACCTTATTTATGAAATAAATATGCATGAAATAATAAATTGATTTCTATTCTAATGCTCGACCGCATTATTAATTACTATACTTAATATCATGATTATAAAATTAATTTATTTTTAACTAGCGACCCGCCCCGGCTCCGCACGGGAAAATGGTTATTGTGGGTTATTCTTAAGTATATTATGCATGTATTATACATATAAACCTTCCTCTTGAATCCCTCAATCTATTAAAAAAACCGCATCAAAATCCGTTGCGTAGTTTTAAAGATTTAAGCGTACAAAGGGACATAGGGAGGGACATAGGGACAGAGAAAGCGACTTTGTTTTATACTATGTAGTGATTGTTACCCATGCGTAACCCAACGTGTCGTATTTGTACGAAGTGACTAAAAAATATACCCAGAGTACCTATACGGTAAATGAGTAGCAGTGTTCACCCGGTTTATATCAACAACTGCGGACCCCAACTCACCAGCCAAGTTTATCAGAAATCAGAAATCAAAGTCAAACACATTCATAAAGGTTTAAATAAACAATGACGTCAGAAGTTAGAGCTTTGCACAAACCAAGGCACAGGGATAAACAAGTATTTAAAACAACAATAAATAACTTGGAAGAGGCCATGGTCCAAGAAAACAAGGTCTAACCGTTAGACCACGTGACTGACACAAGCCTACGTCATTTTGCGCTGTTCATCCTTGTCTATTACACGCATACGACAAGGATGAATAGGCAAAATGACGTAGAAATGACGTAGCCTCGTGTCAGTCACGTGGTATAGTGGTTAGACCATGGAAGAGGCGAATTGGAACAGAATTGGCAGGTTCGCGCAATTGTTGTAGAAAAGAACCAGCCAAAGAAACTCCAAATGCAGGCAAATCTTTTGTTTTTTCCTCTTTTTATACTACTTATTTACAACAACATACGCAATATTTAACGGTTCTCATGTCATAGTGAAGCCTCAAATATTGAAGCCAAATATTATTCAAATTACTTATTCGTTAAAATCACAGACATTTAAAGGGAAGCAGACCAAATATTACATACTTAGAACGCGTGGCAACTTTTCACTCGTAGCTTATTTTTGAATTGCCAAATTAATATATTTATTTACAAACAGTTATTGCGGGTGTATGTATACTGAAGTACCCTTTCATATTCCTAAAGGTGCGCTTACACGGGCAACTAAAATTGCTCAATTCCAGTCAATTCTCGTCAACTATGACGTCACGACCACATCAGGCAATTTACGACAACGGCGACAAGCATCAATATAGGGCAATACAAAATTGAGCGATATGGAGCGATATGGAGCGATATCGAGCCCTACTTCCACCCGACCACTCGCTCTCCCCGCGGAAGCAAGACGGCAAGCCGCAAAACAAACAAGTGCGAACGAGATACATACAAAAATTGCCTGGAATTTCCAAGCCCATTGGAAATTCAGCAATTCGTATCTGCGACATTGAGCAATATGAAATATCTGGAGCAATTAAAAGCAATTCGGCGAAATAATTGCCGCAATTTATTGAAATTGCTCCATATTGCTCCACTTATTGCTCCAGATCGCTCCATTCGTGTTGCCGAGCAATTATTGCCCGGAATTGCCCTCGTGTAAGGGCACCTTATGTATAGTACTTTACTATTTTTTTACCAAATATATATTACCAATTATTTTTATTTCATGCCACAAAGAAATTCATGCCGCGGCATTTTTTGTATTAATTATACCCTGGTCCAAGAAAACAAGGTCTAAAGAGAAGACCACGTGACTGACACAAGCCTACGTCATTTTGCGCTGTTCATCCTTGTCTATTACACGCATTCGACAAGGATGAATAGGGAAAATGACGTAGAAATGACGTAGGCTCGTGTCAGTCACGTGGTCTTCTTGTTAGACCTTGTTTTCTTGGACCATGTATTATACATAATGTTTAGTCTGCTTCCCTTTATAGGTCTGTGATTAAAATAGATTCGTAGGACATCACAGTCACAGAAACAAAATTAAACAAAAAAATATATTACGATGGCAACACCTCTCTTAAGTATTTTTAAGCAACCCAATTCCCATGCTAAGTAATGCTTATCGGCTTAGCTTCATTTCGCTAATCACAAATGCGGGTATTCCGACTATGTGTCCCAAAAATACCTAAAATGTTCATTTAAGCAATAATTTAAACGAACAAAACTGTATTTTTAATTACATTTATGTAAGTTACTTTTGTGTGTTTGTTTTTGTTATGAGTGCCTGATATTTTGAATAAAACAAAGAAAACAACCGTGAAAGCTTAATAAATTAAAATGTATGATACACATACCCACAAAATAAAAATGTAGGTACCTACTTAATTATTTTATAGATTTTCGTATTTTCTGTGGTATCTATTGTAGTAAAAATATCAAAGTGTCATAAGGAAGAAACGTTTAAATTCAAAATGACATATTACCGCCGGGTATTTACCGTATCGTTAATGCGTTGAGTGGTGTAGATTACTTGCTCGGTAAATATGCTATCTGCAAGATCTTGACATTTATGATCTTCATATTATTATTATTTTGTAAACACGCTACCCGCCTTCACTGTTAAATAAATAAGCGGTGTATTTGTAGATTAATTATTCCGTAAATAACTAATATACGGACTGTCAATCTAAACGATTTTCTCAGCTAATGCCCCAAATCGGTTTTTGATAATTTTCGTCAACAGTCTACTATATGTATATCACAAAATAAAAAGTTTCGCCGCACCGCCGCTATACGTAATTTGTGTATAATATTATTATATTATGTATAAACCACTGCTAATAAGCTCTATACTTTAAAAACGAAAAATGTTTTATACCCGCGTTTTAGTAGTGGATTGGGGAGGGCAGATGTTTGTCTACCAAGCGCTGTGGCAAAGATGAATAAATAGTTACTACGTGTGGCCCATTTCCTGGGTTAAGTAGGTATTTTTAATTTGAAATAGTATTGCAACCTTAACTATTTAACTGGTTAAGTGGATTGTTCCACAAGATGCGTCATGCAAAATTAGTCTTATACTATACTCATCTACATACACCCAGAAAGGAATATAAATTTGATGAATCCAAGAATTGGACAAACAAAGATCTTTTCGACGGGTGACCGACCAGCCGAAAGATTTTTTTTTTTCGAACGCGTGGAACAAAAGATTTTTCGACTACCTGCCCTTCGTCCCTACTTAACAAACATTTTTGTTAAAACGAAGACTGCCAAGCATGTGTGGAGCAAACCTAACAAGCGGTAAAGAAATATTTTTTTAAAAATAGAATAGAAGGCGATGAAAATACTCAAAAATTTTAAGAGCTCGTAGGTAACGGCAGCTGTGTGGCGGCCGTTAAAAACAAAATACTCGTTCATTCGAATAAAGAAAACTTTATAAACAAGTTTTAGAAAAATACTGGCTGGAAAAGGATGAATCTTATTTATAAATAAAAATTGTGTAAAAACTCACGTTATTTTTCAAATGTGGAACTGGTTTGGGCCGGGTATCTGTATCGGCAAAGGCTGGCACGAGCACTGCGACCGGCGACTTTAGTTAGACTGACTGCTTTTGGTTTCGTTTTCGGATGAGTCCGGCTCGTACGATACTTCGCAGTACCACTAGGGCCCTTTTACCCATCACGATATATCGTGCCATTGGCAACAACGTGATATCGTGACGAACAAACTAAAAGCCCAAACCCACAGAGGTGGAAGACGCTCGCAATCCGATATTGGGGCTAATTCGGTATTGCACCCGCCTTATCTTAACTAATTTTAGTTCATTTTTGACAGGACTTAACAAATCTTGACACGATTAACGTTCGGATACACATTATCTCGCTCTGTGCACGCTCCTGCAATTTTTTTTTTTCAACCGAAAGGCAAAGGTATAAAGTCATGCAACCTTAATCCGCAATAAAGTGAACGTTAGTGAATCGAACGCACGCGCAACGAAACGCAACTTAGTATGTGTTACGTTCCGTTTTAGTTTCGGAAATTAGAAATTTATACTTTTTCTGCGTAAAACAAAAACGAAATTGCAAAATAGAACTTATATGGTCGATTTGTTGTACAGTAAGCAGCACATGCGGCTGGACATTATGACTTTGAGAGCGCCCGTATTCCGTAGCGGCAGGGATGAATTTTGTAGTGCAAGTGTCCAACCGCATGTGCTGGCTTCTGTACGTATTGTTAAGTGAAGGTAAGCTGGGCCAACGCTATTGCGATTCTGTTCCTTATTCGATGGACATAAGAAAGATGCAAAATCCAAAGTAATCTGCTTAGCATGCTCTTGCTTGTACGATTGATTGCTTGCTTGCTTGGAGTTTTTAGCTGAAAGACTCGACCGACCCCGCCGACCTGACTGAGGATGAGCGATTCAGTAAATATCCAGGATTAACGAAAGGAGATTGGTTGAAGCAACTCATCACTATTTAATTTTTACCCGATTTCCTAGTTTTTTAACCTCAAAACTTCAAAATATAATAAGTCCCCACCTAAAAAAACTGAACTAAATTAAGACCATTTTAAGTTCAAAACACCTAAAAATGACAGATAACGAACTAAAAATGACAGATGAATGGTCGTTCCCGAATAGCTAAATGGCGTTAGTTCAACTTATTTTTAGTCCTGTCAGATTCCATACAAAATTAAGTTAAGTCGTGCGTTCCGAATAGCTAAATATGTCATCTGACACATCTTAACTAAATTTTAGTTAAGATTAGTGCATTGGCCAACATCGAATCGACACCATTATGTGATTTATTTGTAAAAGATAACGACTCATATAATATGTCCCCACCGAGGGGCTCGAGCCACTGAAATCTGGGTGAATGGGCCTTAGTCGACCACGCTGGCCCAGTGCGGGTAGGTCAACTTCACGTATTTTGTGACTTCACATTCAACCTTTGAAATACTTCGCAGTAGGCTTAAAGAAGCGACAGGCTGCAGAAGTTGTCAAACGCGACATAGTGACATTAGAGCCATAGTATTTCTGTCAATATGTCGCGTTTGACAGCTTCTCGAGCCTGTCGCTTTTTACTTAGTAAGCCTACATGTGTGTGCAAGTTTTCTCACGATGTTTTCCTTTACTGCAAGAGTGTCGAATATACGTACAGTAGCCAGCACGTGCGGATGGACATGTTATTTCGTATTTCGTAGCGGTAGGAGTAAATTTCGTAGTGTGAATGTTTAACCGCATATTCTGGCTTCTGTGGATATTTAAATTTCTGCGTTTATTTACAAGAATAATTATTACAAAAAAGCACTCTTTTTCCTACAAGGTAAGCGAACAAGCTTTAGTCGGCTTAATTACAGGAAGCATATTTGTGAAACATTGCCAAATTGAAATGTAGGTTATATGCGAGTAGGTTAAGGTTCTGTACGCAGACGTAAGTACCTTAAAATATATAATATGTGGGGGGTAAGGGTAACCCGTCAACCATTATTGAGTTTATTTTTTGTTTGATGCATCTCAATATATGACAATGTTAAAATTATTCTTACTATGTAGTAATTAAATTATTCCCAATATGATAGTTTTTAAAAAAATATGGGTCATACCAAGCAACATAGTCATTAGC
Organism: Teleiodes luculella; assembly: GCA_948473455.1. Lineage (NCBI taxonomy): Eukaryota > Metazoa > Arthropoda > Insecta > Lepidoptera > Gelechiidae > Teleiodes > Teleiodes luculella. The sequence continues at coordinate 3,357,052 of OX419596.1, forward strand.
CCCACTGTTTATATAAATAAATAAATATACACCGATAAACATGAGAGATAGAGAGATCCGACATTCGGATACACAACAACAGACTCTTCACACCCCTTTGTGTTTCATATTGCGACTATGATATTTTTCAAAGTGTCACTATTTCAAATATAATTTTATACATCCCTACATGATTTATTTAAGGTCAACTTCGTTTTTTAAAGGTTAAAAAAAATACTCATATTCAAAAAAATTAATCTTCCTCAAATTGTCGTGACGGCAAAATCGTGTCGTGTAAAGATAAAAAATTGAACACAAAAGCTCCAAATGACATCATCGCTACTGGTGTTGCCATGGGCGGTGGTTTTTGAACTAAATAAAATGTACGCTTTATTTATACAGTTTATGTCTTTGATTAGTTATATACTTATACTACTTATTAGTGTATTTTTTGGAGAAATTATAAACAAGAACAAAAATCCAGAGAAACATTATATTGTTGTATATAAACATACATAACTTTAGACACGTTTTTATTTACATCAACGGGCTGAGCAGAGCTTAGGTTTTTGTCGTATAGCCCATATTATGTTCCCACCGAGAGGCTTGATTGCTTGACCCTACCCTGATTCAGGAGAATCGGCCTAAGTTTGTTAAGAGGTGCTTTGCATCCTCGTTTTCACCTCATTTTCCATTTCTTTTTCATTTAAATTCAAATATTCAATTTTCCAATTCATTCGTCATTCATACGTCATCTTCGTCCATTTTGTTTTTAGTTTTTCCCTAGCTCCCGGATTAGACGGCCGATTTTCTGGAATTTTGTAAAATAACTAAGTAATATCTAAAATGTTCAGTTTCTTCTTGTAAATAAATACCAAATTATTCAGTGTCTCCACCATCTTCCGATCCTCAATTATGCTGCTCCGCTGGTCCGCCTAGGGGTGAGCCGCGGGTGCGACAAGTTGACCACAATAATAATTGGTCACATCATCATCATCATCATTTCAGCCAGTAGACGTCCACTGCTGGCCAAAGGCCTCCCCCAAAGATCTCCATAACGATTGGTCCCGCGCTGCCCGCATCCAGCGGCTTCCCGCGACCCTCACCAGATCGTCGGTCTACATTTTTGGTCAACTTCACACAAATCCACAGACGACGACGACGCGGCAAGCGATTATTCGAAGCAATTCGAATCTTTATATGCAACCTGCTACTTAATTATCTACCTAATTAATAATGAGGTACATAAATATTCCGCGGCTTTGCTAATTTATTTCGCTTTGCTCTTTTTATCACTAGTAAAACGCGGTTTAACAAAAGATAACAGTAATCAATCGTAAGAAAAAAACAAATGGAACATAATAGTGCATAATATACTCACATAAGAGTAATAAAAATAACTTATTAAGATCAACCATACTAACCACACCAGGCACAGCCTATATCGTGGCTACCATTTATTAAAAGTAGATACAAAATTGTGTGTGATTTTAAATTCTACAGACGATACTTGCTGGTTTACCTTGCCAACCATCTTTATTGACCTAGCTTCGTTTTTTCCGTATGATCGGAAATAGTAATAAATAACCAAAAAGTTATATAAATAAAAGCTTACAAAAGAAGAAAATCGCCACAACATTAAAAAAAACTAATTTCAATTACAAAAACGTAACATATAATTAAATCGCATCCTATTAGTTAGGGAGGCGAGGTAGCTAAATGGCGTAATTCAACGGCGCCGTCGAGACCTATCAAAATCGAAAGATAACATAATTTCGAAAAGAAAAGCTCCTATGGTAAAAACCATTTTAGCGGTGGGTTTGGCGTGTACGGTTTTTCAAAAATGTTAAAAAAAACAGTTACTTGGGCATTCTCGAGCGCGTCAGATATTCATACTATGTATGCCCCAAGTGCCTCTGATAACAACGGTATACTAATCTGCCGGTTTGCGTGGTGGGGGTAGGCATATAAAGTAGTCAAAAATGCAAAAAAAAAAAATTTACTCGAGCGCGTCAGATTTTCGGAAGGGGTGTTAAGTAGGCCCCAAGGAAGCTCCCTTTAAAAAAACTGACGATTTCGGCGTGACGATAAGTTACGATGAATTTTTGAAAATGCAAAAAAAAAAAGTTATTTTGAAATACTCGAGCGCGTCAGATTTTCATAGGGGAGGTTTATCTCGGTATCCTGAAAGCATATTTTCTTAATCTGACAAAAATGTTGGTGGGTTCTCTTAATCTGACCGAAAAAGGTTGAAAAAATCTTCCGTGTGGGTTGCAAGGTCGATGACCGATCAGTATTGTTGAGCGAGCTATCAAAAACAATTATGTCATTCATAATCACAACTCGTTTAATGAACTAGGTACTGTAAATAACATCTGCAACTAATTAATAATAGTCTGAATAAAAGTCTGTAAGTACAGTTAGCCAGCACATGCGGCTGGACATGTTGGCCTTGAGAGCGCCCGTTTTCCGTAGCGGTAGCGATGAATTTCGTAGTGCGAATGTCCAGCCGCATGTGCTGGCTTCTGTACCATTGATCTATTATTATTACTACTATAGTACTGTGCTATTACCTATTATTATTACTACTATAGTACATTATACTTCAACTAGGTGTTCATAAAAAATGCAGGAATTTCGGGAAACTAAATGTGGTTCTAATTTTGACAGATATGAAAATACAAAATGTATCGTTCGCGACTTAGGTAGGTACCTATATGCCGCAACGCGTTTTTCGGAATACGAAATGGCTCCTCCACACTTCCGGTCATGCGGAAACCGGCAGATTTTGTATTTTTAGTAAGTTTTAGATTATATTCTTCAAGATAAAAAAAAAAAAAATCGCGCTCGAGAATGCCGGATTATTAGGGTTCCGTAGCCAAATGGCAAAAAACGGAACCCTTATAGATTCGTCATGTCTGTCTGTCTGTCTGTCCGTCCGTCCGTCCGTCCGTATGTCACAGCCACTTTATTCCGAAACTATAATATCTATACTGTTGAAACTTGGTAAGTAGATGTATTCTGTGAACCGCATTAAGATTTTCTTACAAAAATAGAAAAAAAACAATAAATTTAGGGGGGCCCCATACATAGAACTGAAACTAAAAAAAAATTTTTTCATCAAACCCATACGTGTGGGGTATCTATGGATAGGTCTTCAAAAATGATATTTAGGTTCCTAATAACATTTTTTTCTAAACTGAATAGTTTGCGCGAGAGACGCTTCCAAAGTGGAAAAATGTGTGTCTCCCCCCCTCTAACTTCTAAAATATGAGAATAATAAAACTGAAAAAAATATATGATGTGCATTACCATGAAAACTTCCAACGAAAATTGGTTTGAACGAGATCTAGTAAGTAGTTTTTTTTTAATACGTCATAAATCGTAAACCGCAATTTACCTTTCACTATTATTAAAACATCGATCAAAGTCACAACGAACTACAAAAACTTTTATATTATGTTACTGGCTGCTACGGAACCCTTCATGGGCGATTACGACTCGCACTTGGCCGCTTTTTTTTTACAAGTTCGTGACCCTATAACTCGGCGGCGTCAAGGACTTATTGTCAGATTAGTTAAATTTAGTCTTAAAACACTAAAATCAACCCCCAATATCTTAATCTGACGCGCTCGAGTATTTCAGACTATCGATTTTTTTTTACTAATCTGATCGTCTATCCTAGGCGCGCGTCACTACATAGAGAGCTAAATACTTTATAACGTTGTTCTATTAGGTCTAAGGTATCTCTCATATCTTAAACTGCCACGCTCGAGTATTACAGAAAATTCACCTATTCGCCTCCCTAACTATATCTTGTGTTGTTTTTGTATGAGGATGTTTGTAAGCCTTATAATTTTTATTTTTGAGAGATTTATTTATATTTTATTATTGTAGGTACTTCGGAATTCAGTTGGCCTGTCACAATAAGATGACCGTGTTTATCCGCAACATTGTGGTTATAATACTCATGACCTTAGAGTATAAATAAGCTCATGACATTAAAATCTCAAACATAATAGGTATTCTACTTTTCATACCAATTTCACGAGACTGGCCACTTTGTATGACATGTTGAATTTTAATTTTGCAATTTAATAAAGGTGTCTAACTTTTATGTATCCCTAAATTGTACCGAAGTCTAAGATTTTGTAATGAAAGGGTAGAAAATAACAAAAGTGCTAAGTAATATTGATTAAAAACAAATATTAACGATTAACCAACTAAACATTCATTTTCCTCGACTATATGCATACTATATCACTACATTTATTACCTGCCGTTCGAAATTCCTGCTCTGTTTAGCGGGAATCCCCGGGTGAAAACAACAGACTGCTTATCAGATGTTGCTATTATTATACTTCGGCACAAGTAAGTAGTGTAACTAGTATTATATACTTATCTGTGCCTATGTGTATTGTGGCATTGGTCGTGCTATCTCTTTTGCTGGTCGGCCTGGCTGCTATTCTCTAAGATTCTAAATTTAAATCTTATTCGAGACATATTATTATGTTTTCGTGGATCCAAATTGTCTCAGTTTGATTTTGGCATCTTCCTGTCCCAGCTCCCGTCTGAGTGGAATAGTTTTATTATAGTGAGGAGCTGAGGGAAAGCCCTCTTCCCTCTTTTCTCTCTCTCTGGGGTCGGTCCCTCATGTCTGAGGATCCCCCTCCCTTCCCTCTTTTATCTTCATTGTTATTCTCAAAGTTATGTTATGGAAGAACTATTATATAGAAATAATTGCCTAGGCTATAAGTTTGTGACATCCGCGGCTCGCCAGGTATGGGGCGAGCCAGCGAGCGCGCACAAGAAGATTGATGAGAAGTAGAAACACAAAAGTAGAAATAGAATAAACTTGTCGACAAGGTTTAAAAGATAAAATCACAAAGAATTTAGGACATCGGCCGACATGGCCGATGGGTAAACGAAAAGTGAATAAAAAAATGAATGAAATGACGGATGATTGTCGACTGAATTCCAAAATTGAATATATTCGAATTTAGGCGAGAATGGTAAATGAGATGAGAATGAGGCAACGAGGTGGCATGGTAATGCACCACGTTACAAGTTTAACTTTATAAAATGCTGTTAGTAAACGTTTCGTTGAGGATGAGTATAATGTAGCTCGTTAGATAGTGGGCAGCAACGCATTTCCCGACAAACTTCTTCGAAGTTTGGGAGAATATGATTATTTAAGATTATGAATAGGTATTTTTTGATAAAAAAAAGTGTAAACCAGTGCCAGTTAATTAAAGAGTGAATACAAAAGTTACGCAAGTCTATTTATTCTTGAGGGCATTAGACTGGCGTGGCTCATATAACGACTAGGTACATCCGTAGACAGTTACCGGGACCAACAGCTTAACGAGACTTCCGAAGAACGGAATAATCTTTCTTTTCGGAAAATCAAGTGATTCAGCCTGTAATATCCTAACCAAACTGGGGAAAATCTCACAAAGTGATATTTGTTCGACGAGTCCCCACCGGGATTCGAACCCGGAACCCCCGTAACGTCAGGCGAGTATTTGACCACTCAACCACAGAAGCCGTTGTAAAGTTAAGTTCGCAATGACAATATGCACGAGTACGAGTAATGTCGTCGTAACAAAAAAGGGCTTAACTAACAGATTTTGTAAAATTTGGTGCAAAGATTGCTCTTTTTTTGCTTTAAGAATAACGGTAGAACGCGCGCTAGTTGAGTGCAGTCGGCGTTTCATTAAATTTTGAGTTGACGTTAGTTTTTTAAATAAAACTTATTATTCTCTCTGTCTTCTTCTTCTTCTTCTTTATCGTATGGGTTTTGAGGTTAACCTGCCATTTTTTTATTCTCTCTGTTGCAAAAGAGCATATAAAGAATTTTGCTACAAACTTGCACTTTAAAACGCCTTATCGAGAAAGAAAGTAATTAAACAAATGCATTTAACTCACACTCGTACTAACGAGGGGATTATTTTGTATGAATCAGAAACCATTCAGTTCAGAGTACTCGTTCGTTGACATCATTGATAGCCCGGTTTTTTCCCGGAATAGTATTTAAGTATCTTTCAACTGATGACGTGTCCGGTTATTTGTTTATTTTTGTGCCTAGAAGCCACAGGAAATCGTTGTTTAGAGTTCCGTAGCTAAAAAACAAAAAAACAGAACCCCTAAGTTCTAGGGCCTAGAAGATCACTCGTGTGTGCATCTGTTCACTGTCCATCCGTCCGAACGTCTTTCAGCACATATTTCCTCCGAAACTAGACCTATTGAGATGAAATTTGGCACATGTATCCTTAACTCATTAACGGTCATGACTGCCCCGTAGCCTAGTAGGTAGGTCTGCCTACTGAGCACAGGGTCGCGGGTTCGAATCCCGCCCAGGGCAAACATTCGTGTGATGAGCACTTGTGTTTGCCTTGTGTCTGGATGTTGTATATTTATATATTATATGTATGTATATCAGCTGTCTGACTCCCATAGTACAGGTTCTGCCTAGTTTGGGGTCAGATGGCCGTGTGTGAGTGAGATGTCCCACATACTATTATTATTAAAAAAAAAACTCAAAGTTGGAGTATAAGGCCATATTTATTAAATTATACAAGAAAAAAATACTTTTCCAAACTTTTTCAAACGATATGATAGATAACCAAATAAAAAAGCTTGCCAAATAATATTTCAAGTTTATGATGAATAGTTTAGTAATTTAAGCAAATAAGAAGAAAAGTAGGGTTGTATTGACAAACTGTTGTGTACACTACTTGCGTAATTACAATACAACCATCGTGTCAAGGAATATAATTGTTTCACTTGTGTCTCGCCCTCAAGAACGGAACCCCAAAAACACATGCTCTCACCAAAATAATGTCATTCATTACAGGGATGCGTAAGTATATTCGGGTAAGATCGGACGGTTTTTTGGCAAGTGAAAACGACTTTGGAAAACTTAATATTTTTCAAAATGTATGAAAGCTATCTCGACGAAATAAACAGTAAACTGAGCGCAGAAGACCATTCTATAATCCAGAGTTCCATCCGATTTCTAGGCTTAACCAGCTTCGATTTGACAACCATTTAAAAATATTCAGGTATGTTTTTAAAAGTGGTAGGAAAAGATTGGACCTTAGAGTGGTAAGTTCGAACTACTATCTAATTTCAATTCTACTGATAGTTGGATAAGGTGCTTACTAGGTCTGTGTCCGGCATTTCATCCGGTTTTCGTCAATAGTGCTTTTTTTTAAAAGCTCTTTAAATGTGGCGAAACCGAAATTTTGTTTATTTTTTCGACTTTTGATGTCCTATCTTTTCCTGCATGATAAGAAAATGGTTCTAAAACTTAAGCTCAAAATGTGCTTTTGCGAGACTGTACATTTTTAAGAAGAAAGTACAAGTTGAAAAAAGGTCAGAATAAAAAAAGTCACTAGATAGGCTAGTAATGTGTTACATAAACTAACCTAAACTAACCCTTCAGGGTAGGCTCGAGCCCCTCGGTATTTATTATGAGCTGTTAACGTAAGGTATATTCGGGTAAGATCGGATATGGTCAAAGATCGGATCCCTTAAAAATAGAGCATATTTGTGGATATTTTTAAAAACTGGCAACATAAAAAGCAAGCCCATTTCATCCTGCCCCCCTTCGTAAGCTGCTTTTATCCCTAGGCCTAATAGTTTATGTGTAGCGATGAGATAAACAAAAAATTAAATTTTTCACGTTTTAGGTAGTGATCCGGACTTTTCCCTGGTTTGTTTTTTAGTAAATTTGGGTATCAAATTACATGTTTTCCTTAATATTTCAACTGAATAGTCAGAATTTGCAAATAAGCTATAAATTAAAGTAATTAAAATAAATCTAGAGCTATTTTCCGCAAAGATTCGATCTTTTGCCCGTTAGTTTAAGATCGGACTATAAACAGACCGGTGTTTTACGTCGAAAAAAATTCCAGTGGTTCACAAACTGAAAGGTAAAAATATATTTTCACGCATACAATGAAAGCTGGTATAGTGAAATAGGAATACATAAATAAATTTTAATTTTAGACACTTCCTTAAGGCTTTTTTTCCAATTTAATAACACCCAATAAGTACTAAAAAAGTAGTAAATAATTACCTAATATTTACTTAACTCGAATATATTTTGTTTTACCTTAATCATTTAGTTTAAGTTACACATTACTAGCCTATCTAGTTACTTTTTTTTATTCTGACCTTTTTTCAACTTGTACTTTCTTCTTAAAAATGTACAGTCTCGCAAAAGCACATTTTGTGCTAAAGTTTGAGAACCATTTTCTTATCATGCAGGAAAAGATAGGACATCAAAAGTCGAAAAAATAAACAAAATGTCGGTTCCGCCACATATAAAGAGCTTTTAAAAAAAGCACTATTGACGAAAACCGGATGAAATGCCGGACACAGACCTAGTAAGCACCTTATCCAACTATCAGTAGAATTGAAATTAGATAGTAGTTCGAACTTACCACTCTAAGGTCCAATCTTTTCCTACCACTTTTAAAAACATTACCTGAATATTTTTAAATGGTTGTCAAATCGAAGCTGGTTAAGCCTAGAAATCGGATGGAACTCTGGATTATAGAATGGTCTTCTGCGCTCAGTTTACTGTTTATTTCGTCGAGTTAACTTTCATACATTTTGAAAAATATTAAGTTTTCCAAAGTCCTTTTCACTTGCCAAAAAACCGTCCGATCTTACCCGAATATACCTTAAAGATTATTATTATTGTATTATATAAAGAGCCAGACATAATAAACGATTTACTTGTAACTGGTTATTTCGTCTAAGACGATTTGGTTACAATTTACATAATACATAATAACACATGGGTCTGACTGAACCAAATAATATTTAGAACAACAGTATTTTACTTCTAGAACACCGCCATCTAGTTTAAGACGTAAGAATTTTCAAGTATCACGCTATATTACAGGCTCGCGATAGACGTAAATAAAATCGGACTGACAGCGTCCTCTGACGTATTAGCAGATAATGACAAACTACTTATGTATTTTGATTAGTTCATGATTAGCTCGGCCTAGAGTAATAGTGTTCTGTGATGATTAGTTCACCATGCAAATCAGATAAACTAGACGTGTTGTTTGATTGATTGAGTAAATAATCAACGTGTATTTAAGACTACTTATAATGGAAAATGTGACTAACGTGTCTTTCTCGAAGCTAACAGACTCGAAATACGTGAAGCCATTCCGTTTTAATTATACACAAAACGGATGCAAGAAGAACTGGGACTTGTTGGATGCGCACGGCAGTGTTGCTATATTAATCTTCAATGTCACAAGGAAATCGCTAATCTTCGTGAAACAGTTCCGGCCGGCAGTGTATTTTAACAGCATTGATAAAACAAACGCGCAAGTGGATGTGAAGAAATATCCACCTAGTCTTGGAGTTACTATAGAATTATGTGCTGGAATCATTGATAAAGATAAACCTCTAGAAGAGATAGCCAGTGAAGAGGTATTTGAAGAGTGTGGTTATAAAGTAGAACCATCAGCTTTAGAACTAATATCGTGTTTTAGAGGAGATGTTGGGGCGCAAGGGGCCATACAAGTTTTGTATTATTATGAAGTGGACGATGGCATGAAAGTTGGGTCCGGTGGAGGGATTGACAATGAATTGATAGAAGTGATTGAAATGTCGATTGATGATGTCGAAAAACTGTTGGTTGAACCGCCAAGACAACCGTCTCCAAGTCCTCCAGCGTTTCTATTCGGTTTAACTTGGTTTTTACATTATAAAGCGGCTAAATATCGATAGATTACGCTTTGATTATGTACGCCGTACGGATAAGGTTATTTTTATAGCAAATACATTATTGTGATAAGATTAGAAATGTAGAAATCTAAATGCATTTTTATTTCAAATGTAAAGAGTAATATAATGTTATGTGGGATCATCTTACACAACACCATCTGTCTGATCCTCTCAACAAGTACTATCAGACGGATATACATACTTGAATAGGTAAATACATACATACATATTTAAATAAATATTATCCGGACACAAGGCAAACACAGTGCTCATCACACGAATGTTAAAACCCAATCCTGTACCAAAAGGAAAAATCTGATCAATTTATGCCCCTCATAGACCTCAAAGTCATGGGCGCTTGAAAAACAAATAAAAAGCGCGACATTGGGCTCAATTCCGGCGTGGCCGCTAATAGGCTCAATCAATTCTGCCGTGATGGCCGCTAAAATATCTAAATTTAGTTGTTGGTCTCTTTCATTCATATGGGAAAAGGATGGGAAAAGGATAAGAGATGAAAGAATTTAATTTTGAATGAATGATATTATTATTAAAAATTAGCAGCGCAGCTTTGCGTAGTTTAAGCGTAAAATCGGTATTTGACGTCTTTAAATGTAGGTTTTTTTTCAATTTCTTAAGAACGTGAAAGGGACATGATATGATTTTTAAATTTAAGTTAGAGCGTAATTATATGTAGAATCGGGACCAATATCTCCAAATATTGACGTCTCTAAATTTTAGTTGACAATCACCTGTCCCTTTTCATTCTTATGAACGTGAAAAGGACATAAAATGGTTTTTAAATAGTTCGAGCGTAATATGTAGAATCGGGCCCATTAACTTTGTCTCTCCCAAAAATTTGTCTAGTTTTAAGGATGATTGATTTTGCTGTGCCCTACCGGGTCCATATGTGTTCTAATTTATAAAACTTACATCTTTTGTACCATATGGTTATGGGAACACCCAAAAATTACGAATTACTTATTCCCGAATTTGAAAATACTGAATTTGGTAACTACGAAATATTGTAATTTCGAAACTTTTAAATAACGAATTATAAAAATTACGAAATTTTAAATTCCTAATATTATAATCACGAAGATTTGTTATTCCGATTGTTAAATATACGAATGTTAAAAATTACGAATACTTTATTATACGAAAAATAAAATACCGATCTTTTATAATCACGAAAAATTAAAATCCCGATCGGAAATGTGATAATTCGTGATTTGGAAAAAAGCTTAATAAAGTTCATGGTTGAAAGAAAAATAGTACCCGAATATAATAGGTTAAAGTACCTGATTAGTTCTGGTTTTATAGTTTAGGATGCTAAGGATTTTTGGCAAAAATACTACAGGAGCGGGTGCGAGCGAAGCGAGCACGGGACTTCTGGGCACCCCGACATGGATAGGTTAGGTTCGAAGGGTATGGCAGAAAGGAGCGCGGCGAGCGGAGCGAGCCCGCTCGTTCTGCCATACCCTTCGGGGTTAGGTTGACATGAATGCATGCCTGCTTGCATGCATGCATGCTTGAATGCACGCTTGCTTGAATGCACGCTTGCTTGCGCGCTTGCTTGTTGCTTGCTTGCTTGCTTGCTTGCTTGCATGCTTGCTTGCTTGCTTGCTTGCTTGCTTGCTTGCTTGCTTGCTTGCTTGCTTGCTTGCTTGCTTGCTTGCTTGCTTGCACGCTTACTGCAAGCAGCAGGCGTTTAATAATATTTCTTAATATTTGATTACTTGTAAGTAAAATTCGGGATTTTGATTTTCGGAATATTAAACTTCGGGATTCGTAATTTTGAATATTCGATATACTAATAAATCGTACATTTGAAACATCGAAATTATAATATTCGGAAAATTGACTTTCTTATTTGTAATAAATCGGTTGTTTGAAATTTCGTTAATTAACTATTCGTCATTTTCACTATTCGGAAATTTTAAATTCGGAATTTTAATAATCGTCATTTTCAAATTCGTAAATAAATTATTCGGAATTATGTAGTGTACTCTATGGTTATGCAATAAATAAATGATTAAATGATTAACTATAACTAGTCAAATTGGATAATTTCTACTAAGAACGTGGAAAATAAAAATAGTAGTTAACGTCACACAAAAATCTTAATAATGTATTTCACCTTTGAATGTTTTACATCAACTTGAAGTCGTAAAAAGTTTACAATTTATCAAGTTTTTTTATATAATACGACACAACACATAACTTTGTAGTCATTCGTTTAGTATTTTCCCTATTTCAACAATGTACATATTTAAAATCCCTGCTTTTATCGAGACTAGTCTATTAAAGAGACAAACAAAGGCTAACATAGCAATTTCTTAGTAACATAACAGTTTCTCGTAATTTGAATATTTCCTAATACTTAAATTCATCTTTACCGAACAAAAAGATCACTTTTTGACAAATTTTCAAATTTGCTCGATTAAACTGACGAGAGAACGAGACGATATTTATCAGTTTCTTTTTATTATTATAGATTCTGTTGACAGTAACATAATGTTTGGCTATAAAATCTATAAAGATATCACATTATTTTTTTATGTACGCTATATATCTCTAAGTGAAATATTCATCAAGATTATGATGATTGATGATTATGCAATACTCGTACGTAGCAATAAGTCAAACTCTTAATAGATACGGTAAGTAAAGCCCGACCAAAGAAATAAGAAACCTTGCCATATTTCGGAATTTCAATAGAACTAATTTTATGGCGCCCCCTTCATATTTCTTTGGTCAGGTTTTAGTACCTGATTAAATAATATATTTTGGTTAATTAAATAAATAATCAAATTTACATAAACTAGGTTTGTACATTAATATTATACTTAATATCAAACTAATCTTGTTCTTATGATACATTAAGTTGATAAACGAGTATAATCATTTTTCTGTTAGGTACCAAAGATTCTACACATTTTTCTCAAATTTTATTATTAAATTAAATATATGAAAAAGCGACTAAAATGCAAATTTGAGATTATGTTAGTGCCTAGCTAAATACACTTCATTCATAATTTTTGCTTAAATATTTAAAGTAGCCAGTATAACAAGGATTGATAACTTAACTAATCTTGAGACTTGTTTTAAATACAAGCAATAGATACTTATAACAGGGTCAATGAATAAATAAATAAAACTTAAATCTAAAACATACATAATGAATTTGTCAAACAAGAAGTAATGAAAAATTTAAATTATAAATACTGGGTATATGGCAAGACCTAAACTAGGATAAACCTAAAAGTGATTTACTTACTGGCTGTAAGATAACATGTATGATTGATGATTACATATACCATACCTTCAGCACAACTACTGCATTTTATCTTATCTAACACTTCACATCTCTAGTAACGAGTAAAAGCAGCATAAATAGGTATCTAAAACTGAAGTGCTAACATTAAATTAAACAAACGGGTATGCCTCTTTTTTTACTGGCCTGGCTGCAAGAAAAGAAGAAAAAGAGCGACTTGCAGATTATTTATTATCACATTTTATCAATAGCGTAAATTAGCAGATTGTGAAAGAATTAAACAGTAATTATATTATTTAAAAACAAAAAAATAATCTAATTTACTATTTTTCGTAAAATCCGAATCGTCTCGCTTACTTTTAGAATTCATTTTATGGATGGGTTTTCAGTTCATTTATTTAAATTGGCGCCTTTAGTGCCCCTGCTCTACAACAGAATAGATGCAGCTATACAACAAAACAAAAAATTCATTCGTTTTCCAGTTCACTTATTAGTTGATTGTGTGTCTTAAAAAGGCATAGCAAGTTCATTCACAACATATTAGGTATTAGAAGCTATTTTATTAGTTACACAATAAAATATAAAGATGCTTGGCACTTGATTTTTCTTCTTAATTCTCAGGAAACATACTAGTTTTCCCTCTCCTTCTTATCAGCTCCTTAACGTCCCCAGCAAAGGGCTCTAAATAACAAATCAATCTATAGTCAATGTTATTTAAATCTCACACAAATTGACCAGTTGCTGACCAATTTCCACTGACTCATGATCCTCAAGTTTTTGAAATCACTGGTTTCCATCGACACGGTATAACTCAACGATTTTTCAATCACTGGTTTCAACTGTCTCGCGATTAAAATGATTTTTAAATCACTGATTTAACTGTCTCGCGATTAAAACGATTTTTCAATCACTGGTTTCAACTGTCTCGCGATTAAAACGATTTTTCAATCACTGGTTTCAACTGTCACCGGGTTTTATTTCGCGTTTAATTCACCGGTTTTATTCCATTGTCACTATGAACTCACTGGTTTGTCACTGTCACACATGGTACGGTATGACACTATCGCCGTATGTCATCTTCATTCTAGTGTACACACTGTTGACAATAGTCAGGTGGTAGAGCGCATAAACTGTAAAGAAAAAAGAGTTAGAAAAATAAAATGTCGACTATTATTAATTTAAATACAACACTAAGCTTTCCGTCTCGCGTTTACAGTTTTTCCCGTAAGAATGAGGATTTTCCTGCGGTAAAAGATAATCTATAACGTTCCCCAAGGTCTATTCTATCTGTAAAACAAGTTTCATTTAAATCGGTCCAGTAATTTCGGAGCCTATTCAATGCAAACAAACAAACAAACAAACAAACAATCAGATCTTTTCCTCTATATAATATTAGTATAGATCAAAACTATTCTCTATCCATCAATATGCAATAATTTCAATGTTGAAAAAATATTTAATTTGGTTTTTTCAAAAGCCTTAAGACGACGCGGTCAAACGGTTTGATTCAAACACGTAGATTTTGGTTTGACTCAAACCATTTTGATCGTTTACAAAGGTGGTTTGAACGGTTTGTCAAACATTATATATGGGATTGAGGCCCTTTTGATGAAATTTCATATTTTTGTTGTGTTTGACGCGCCGTTTGATCGTGTTCCGACGCGTTTGAACAAACTCGGCTTATTCTTGCTTTGGATTTTGTATCGTGAGCTTGTGTGACGAGATGCCGGTTGAAGATATTGAAATTGAAAACACGGCGTCTAAGCCGGCCTCGTCGGAACGTCATTCATTGAATTTACTTCTTTGCTATTATCTTTATACCAAAAAACACCTGAATTGTGGCAAGTGAAATCAAAACATTACTTTGATAAAAAAAACGCATCTTGTCTCCGTCACAAGTGTACTCGACAGCGCGTACCCAACCAAACTGCGCAGTGCCGTTTGACGAACCGAGTGCCAAGTGCGACTTTTTTACTCACGAAGCGCTCGATAACGACGACGTAAACGTGTTATCCAGTCCGGTGAAGCTTGATTTGTCGTACCTTTTCGACACAAGCATAGGACAATTCAAAAAAAAAAAAAAAAAAAAAAGACGTAAACGTGCATTTAGTATGGAGAAATTTTAATTCAGCTAACTGTCCACAGATGGCGTAGTTTCAATTCCATACAAAATCGCGTTTACGCTCTCGATTTCGAGCGCGTTACTTTGGTTGCAAAACTCGCACTCGGCACTCAGTTCAAACCCACATCAAACGGTTGCGTCAAACACGTAAGGTTTGAATCAAACCGTTGGACCGTCTCGGGGGCGCTTTAGATATGTCCTATACTAGCTTTGCGCCCCGAGATTCCACCCGCGTTAACAGGTTTTTCCGTGGAAAAGAATTATTCTCCCGCAGTAAAAAGAAGCCTATGTGTTATTCTGATGTACAGGTAAGCTATATTTTTGTAAAGTTTAATTAAAATTGATCAGTAATTTTTGCGTGACAAACATACATCCATACTCACAAACTTTCTCGTTTATAATAGTAAGATATTAGGTAGGTATAGCAAAGGTAAAAGGAGACTACCTCCAGCAGCAATCATCAGAAAGACGGCCAGCACAATATTGACAGCGTTTGGTTTGCCGTCCACACATAACCAGTTCGCGTGGAGCCAGGGGCTGAAGAGAAGAGTCACCACGAAGATCATCAGGATGCACAGCATGAACACAGCGTTGGTCAGCAAAGACATCTGGAGGAAGGAGAGTCGTCTCTGGAATGGGGAAAAAAGGACTTCAGGTAACAATTACCCTTCAGGTAACAACGCCCGCACCCGCCGGCGGGGGCGCGGCCAGAACCAAAATCAAAATTGAAAATCAGAGACGGAGCCCCTCAGGCGTCGTCTCTTTCACGATATTTTTCAATATCAACGCGCTAGGCCGTGGTCCGAGGCTCCCTCGAGCCGCCCCTAGACGCGTTGGTATATGCCTTTTTTTGGGGGTAGAGTCTTCCACTCCCCCGCAAGTCCGGTGAAGCTTGATTTGTCGTACCTTTTCGACACAAGCATAGGCCAATCCAAAAAAAAAAAAAAAAAAAAAAAAAGGGGAAAAAAGGACATTTTGATGAAGCTGAAGTCTGTGATGAAGAAGAAGAAGAGAATTATTGAGCTGCCTGAGGCTAAGGCTTCCAGAAATCCCGTTATTCTAGAAATTAATTCCCGCCGTAATCCGATTCACCTGAGCTAATTCACCTAGGTGAATTAGGTATAATAAAAGTAAATTTTATTCACTTAGGTGCATTCATTATACGTTAAGTGATCTTTATTCCTAATGCGCTTATCGAATAAGGTACACTCTAGCAATTTTTTTTTTATTAATTTTAAATATTAGGTCCTTACATATGAAATTGCCGTTCAGTATCAAAAAAGTGAAACAAGTTTGAAGGTGGTTTTGACTGCCTCATCAGATTTGAAAATGCCTATAAAATGGCGGAAGTGTATCGATAACAACGGCGCATACTTCGATTGATTAAATAATAATTTCATTAAAAAAAACTTGTTTCACTTTTTTGATACTGAACGGCAATTCCATATGTAAGGACCTAATATTTAGACCAAAAGTACAGTAGCCAGCACACGCTGCTGGACATATTGATCTTGTGAGCGCACGTATTCCGCAGCGGTAGGGTTGAATTTCATAGTGCGACTACATGTGCTGGCTTCTGTACGAAAAGACCCTTTATTTTCATTTTAAGCATTGGCATTTCTGGATAGGAGCATATTTTTATACATTGTTTAAAACTCATTATAAAGAAATATTTTAATGCAGTTTCAAGCTTAGAACCACGTAACAAATATAATCATTGCTTATTTTCGATACCAAAATATTCTTTAATTTTCTTGAAGTTTAAACGAGAAAAATACTGTTTTGACTACACGTTGTATCTTTTGCTTTAAAACTTGAACAATACAGTTTTTATGTTCTACAAAAAGATCTCTAGACGCTATAATACCACAATAGCTAATGATAATGAACAAATACCAGCAAAAACTCCTAATGTGAGGTTAGAATGGACGTTAATGCGGTGATAAAATAGAATTGTCTAATGCGTCACGGTTATAATTAGTAGTTAACTAGTTTGACTGTTTACATTGTGCCTTTTAGCTAACAGGAAGCAATTTTAATATTCATTCAGCATGTATGTAAATAATTACGGAAGAGTGATGCAACTGTAATAGAAAATGGCACTACAGATCGCGCGCGAGTTGAATGCAGCCCCCGTGACATGAAGTGCTACATAGAGTATAATCAGTTTTAATTAAAAAACTATACTAATAGTTATAGCGCACTCTGCATTCAACGCGCGCGCGAACCGTAGAATTACAAAGAAGCTACGAAGACACATTTCGAGAGATCGGCAATGGCCAAGTGGCTAAGGTCGTTGACTTCCATACGGGAGAGGTGGGTTCGAGTCTTGGCACATATCACTGTGAGATTTTCGAATTCATTATTGTACGTTTTGTGCACTCTTATAGTAGTGAAGGAAAACATAGTGATAAAATCTACAAAAACCTGCGAAGAAATCCAAAGGTTGAGTGTAAAGTCAACCAAACTGCACTCGACTGATGTGGTCGACTGAGGCCTAATTATCTTAATCATTAAAAATATTAAAGACAAAGATTTAAAAGTAATATTTTGTAATTATCTCAAAAGCCAACACATGCGGTTGGACATTCGCACTACGAAATTCACCCCTACCGCTACGGAATATGGGCGTTGTCACAAAATACCAAATAGTAGTCCGCGTTGTCAAAGTCAACATGACCAGCCGCATTACATGTGCACAAGAAAAGTATCACGTTCCGAGTACAGTGTCAATCACAGTGTCAATAATGCCAACATGAATAAATAAATGACAAACAGTTTGATGTCCTTTATCAACATTATTTCCAAAAGCAACTACAGCTCGACAAATGAATCTATACTTGAAAATCGAGCAAGGTTTTCGTTCCCTGATAGTACATTGACAAAGGTACGCTTTCACAGTTCGATTTGAAGGTAATCCTAATAGAATGTGTCTTTTTGATTCTCTAGGGAGGTTCTAAGGGAACGGAAATACTTACTTTATTTCAGTAAACATTGTGTAAAAGAAACTCGTGTCTAAACAGAGTAGGTACCTATCAAGAAATATTTCGTTAGTAGACTTTCAGGAGTGTTTCTTAGTAAGACCAAACCAGTATGAATGATTGAATTGTATTTAGTTAAATTGAATTACATTAATGAATTGATGAAAGTGAATGATGACTTTTTTAACGAAAATTAAGTCTTATCATTGTTTAAAGCTTGGTGAAAATTGAAGCCTCGAAAATTATACTTAGCAAAAATAACCGACTAATATCGCCTTATGGTGCGTCCACACCGGCCGGCCGGCATCGCAACGCAAGGGCCGGATGCGAACGCATGCGGCCGCATGCCGTCGCGTCCGGCGGCATGCCACCGCACGTCTCCGACCGGCTTCGCACGAACGGAGCCGGCGGCGGCGGTGTCTCGCTCGCGCACGTATCTATTCAACGGAGCAGATCGCGTGTCGCGGCCCTCGCGGCATGCCGCCGGCTGCGTTCGCCGCGGACGGAGGAGACCGCGCGTCGCGGCATGCCGACGGCGACGTCCGCCCGTCACGCAGGCACGCGCAGTCAAGCTGCTGTGCGTGACTTGGTAATATAGACTTTAAATAGTGTACACAAGGTTTAATTTAGTTTAAAATTTTTAAAATCCGTTTCGATACGATGCGGTGCCGGCCGGCCGGTGTGGCTGCACCTTTAGGCTCTGAATAATGCTGGACTACAGCCTTTATCGAAGCCTCTATGATCTGCAATGCTATTCTGTAAAGACAAATTCGAAAGTCACGCGTGAATTCGCAAGTGAGATTATGATTTAGTATTCTGTAAACTTGTGTAGTGTGATGCTAGCGCCACCGCGTGAGAGTGGCGGCGAGATGAACTGCTGGTCGAAACCTTTATGTAATAAACATTTCTACAGCTTCCATTGGTTGAGTGGTAAAACTGTCGCCTCACATTGCGGAGGTTCTAGGTTTGAATCCCGGTGGGGCATCGTAAGACAAAAATCGCTTTGTGATACTTTCCCCAGTTTGGTGAGGATATTGCAGGCTGAATCACCCGATTGTCCGAAAAGAAAGATGATCTATTACTTGGAAAAACTCTTTATAAAACCGTAGGACCAACAACGTCCCGACTACCATACTACGTAGTCATTACATAAAATATGTTATTAAAGAGACGGTTCAATAATTCTGACACTAGGGCTTGTAAGATAAGTTAGACACTAGCGTTTTTCCGTTGTCGTAGCGTTGTCACACTAGCGTTTTTCGAACATCGACGACGTCGCGCCAGCAATGGCCGTCGTGCATACAATAAAAGGCAGCAAAGCTAGTGAAACAATATAACGTTTTCTTCATATTATTGAATGCTGTGGACGTTAGCACGACGATGACGCTCAAAAAACGCTAATTGTAGGGTCTCTTAAAATCGAAACCAAAACGATAAATAAACAAGCGAATAGCTTCACACGTCTATGTTGTGACACAAGTGTACGTCCATAACTAAAAAGCATCAAGCAAGCAGTAAGCATTTTTTTTGTTTGTTAACCAACTACAGGCGGAACTCGTTCTTGGTTCGAGCAAGTGATAAATTTAATTAGCTGCCCATCGATTTTGATCTGTTTTGTACCAGCAACTCTACAATTAGGCGGGTACTGACGAAACTTACTTTGAACCATCTCTAGTGAATTAGCATGTACCTTTATTCCTCAGATGTACTCCTAAAGCTATAAATAGCATGTAAAGTATAGTGTTCAACATTCTATATACCTTTTCTCTGTTATGTTTTCTTTTTATTTGTTATAAGCATTTACTTCTATTCCCGAAGCCCGAAGCCTAAATCCCACCAAAACCGTCAACTTCTTCAAAGCGGTCGGTTTGGAAGAGGCTATGTAGCCTATGAGGGCCGACTACAATAGATCCACTATGGGTCGCAGAGGTCTTGGGTACTTGGTGCCCTTCCCTCTCCATCCAAATCATAATCATAATCATATTTCTATTCTCTCATTCTATTTGTGAGCATGTCTGTAAATCTTCCAAATACAAATAAATAAAATAAATAATATTCCTTACAATGGTGATTCCAGCCAGTCCGACGACGTTGCTGATCGCCGATAGAGTGGAGAACATCGTCATGCTTAGCAGCACGATGTTATCCTCGTTCTGAAGGTTGGAGCTGTGCGGCAGCATCACAGAACAGAATGCCAGGGCACCTATACACGCCATCTGGAAGGTTCGGTACATCATAATTACTATTAGATCATCATCATTTCAGCCAGTAGACGTCAACTGCTGGACAAAGGCCTCCCCCAAAGATCTCCACGACGATCGGTCCCGCGCTGCCCGCATCCAGCGGCTTCCCGCGACCCTTACCAGTTCGTCGGTCCACCTTGACCGTTGGTCCAACTATTAGATAAAGAACTTTAAATACAAGGCATGAGCGATAGCTTAGCAAATAATGAATGTACGTACATATGTAATTGTCTTGCAACATTTCCAAAAAAAATTTTCTCTCCCTCCCGTAACATATGGATATAAATCGGACAGTTAATATGGAATATGTTTTTTATCGTTTCCAGGAAAAAAATATGTTTGGGAAAATTCATCAGATTCATTGACAGCACATGTCCTTTTAAGTATTTGGTATGCCGCATGGTCTAAGAAAACAAGGTCTTGCATTCAGACCACGTAACTTAACACAAGCCTAGGCCTAAGTCATCATGCTGTTCATCCTTGTCGAATGCGTGTTAATATTTCTTAGACCATGGTATGTACATGTTCAATCAACGATTTAGGTTTACCCAAGAAACTTACCCAAAAAAGTAAATATAATAGTTTTAAAAAACTAAAAAACACGCTATGATAGATCTACTAAAAATCTAGTTTTTAGTTTTTTTATACAATGATGATAATGATGATGATGATGATTCGTGGTCAAAATACATTACAAGACTTTTCTAAGAAATCCAAAACAGCTATGATACGATTTTCCATCATGAAATTCCAGTTCATATCTTCCGGCTCCATAATCAGATCAGTTTGAAAGTACCATATTTATTGTATTGGCATCATAACCTACATACAGCTGCCAATTTTCATTAAGCTACGACCCTTGGAATATGGTTAAATTAGTTAGGTACCTTAGATTCCATTACATAGTTAGTTACATACAGGTCGACTTAATACGTGTCGACCTAAGCGTGTTAAATACATTGACCTCAGGAACGAACAGGTACTTGTTGAAAAAATAATAAGCGCACTTAGCTTCGTAGCACTTTGCTACGCATGCTACGCCGTAGCAAATATGTTGTAGATAGTATTTAATAGAATGACTACGACCAGCAGCGTATGCTTTCAAATGAAAAATGAATACGATTGGTGTAGCTTATTAAATCTATGTGGAGATCTTAGCGACACTTGTGGAGTTTCTTCGGCGAGCTCTTCTCCATAAAAGACCGCACATTTTGCTTTGCTGAACTCGCCATTAAATGTAACTTTATTTGACTTAACTAAGTCAAGTAAAATGTCCAAAAGTTAAAAATAAATGATTTCATTTCATTTCATCTTATCTCATCTCATCTCACCTCATCATATCTCATCTCATCTCATCTCATCTCATCTTCATTTCATTGACTTTTTCAACTTACGAGTGAAATAAAGACGATTGTGAAACCGCCCGCCTCCAGTGGTAAGCAGAAACAACATTTGTTCAGCTTGGGAAGCACCATCTTGTTGCTGAAAATAAAAGAAATATTTTATTAAGTAAGAAAGTGAAGTATGCCGGCCTCACCCAAAAATACGAATTTGTGCCTTTGGCTGTCGAGACGGCGGGGAGTTGGTGCGCAGAGGCGAAGAATTTTGTCCGGCAGCTGGGGCGTCGGTTGAGAGAGAGAGGGCATGATACCCGCTCCGGTTCATATCTTGCCCAAAGGTTATCCATCGCCATACAGCGCGGCAACGCTGCTAGTATGATGGGTACTTTTGGGCCAGGGATGATCCGGGGTGGACTGTTTGAATAGGGTCTTTGACCAATAATATATTTATTTTAAGTAAGTACCTAGATTCACTAATACTATAATGCTACTACTAATACTTTTCCATCTCTTAAAATACCAATTAATATTTTTTATATTTGTTATAGGTAAGTGAAAAGCTGTACTAGTTCGAAATTTTCGGTAAAATTTTGATAATGAAGTATTTTGCTTGATTTTTTTTTGTTCTTTCATTGTTTGTAAACAATGCTACTAATAATCAGCCGCGACTGCTATGCTTGGCTTAGAAAAGACAAAATTCAATACCTAGTAAAATAGATGCTTTATGGTTTTAAAATACACACCTAGATATAATAAGAATTAGAATAGAAAATTCATTCTTTACAAGCTCTTTACAAGGCAGTGGGCACCATATTGCCATCTTAATTTTAATCTTATACCCTCAACATAAAATCGAAAATGAATGCATTTTATAAAGTTGTTTTTGCCTTATAACAGAATAGCTTTATTATTATTCCTATCGGGTTGTAATGAGTAAATTCTCGGAAAAACTGAGCTTGACTCTAACTAAGCTGATTCTCTTGAACCAGCTTAGACACCCCGTTTAATATTCAAAAAGGTGTTCAGTACTGAAACTTAGCCCGGTTCTATACCGATCTACTTAAAAATAACTGGTTGCATTAGAAAATCACAAACGAGTTTCTCAAGCGTTACCGTCCGTACCATTTTTTCCTGATCTATACTCTTCTTTGAGAGTGTGATATGATAATACATAATAAGACACGAATACACATGCGACTATTTGGGAAGTTTGAAATCGATTCCATATCAATCATACTTAGAAGTATTTTTTGTTGCAATGATTGCGTTAAATGACTACAAGAAAAAAATGATGTTACGATACGAATACTATTTAAATATTTCCAGATAACCCGACAATTTTTTTGTTATTTATTTAATTAAAACTATCAAAGATTATTGAGCTGTTCGGTATTTAACAGTTTATCTTCTTTTAAGTCACACAAAAGAAACGTACCTATTCAAGTCTGGCGAGCCATTTAAGCAGCCGCCGTTTATTAAGCTACTAGCTTTTCGCCCCTCGGCTCCGCCCGCGTTAACAGGTTTTCCCGTGGGAAAGAAGTATTTTCCCGCGGTAAAAAGTAGCCTATCCTATGTGTTATTCTGATGTATGAGCTATATTATTGTAAAGTTTCATTTAAATCCGTCCAGTAGTTCCAGAGAGCGTGTACAAACAGACCGACAGACAGGCAGACGTGTTTTTTTTTTTTTTCAGAACTTGTATTTTTGAGTTTAGCTACACTCCCTTTATCACATACCTACAATCAGTTTGGAATGAATAACAAATCAATGTTCAGACACGCCGATTTTTCAGTTTTATTATAGTAATAGATAGATGATAACGAACAGCAATAGTTTTGTCAGCATAAATAATATTTTATGAAGTAGAAAAACTGTTATTTGGTAGTAAACTATCCAAGGTGCCACTCAGTCTATACCGATTCGGCAGTCGACTGAAATCGGTCAAGGTTAAGGTAGAAAACACACTTCCGAGACAATCGGATACGTTTATTTTGTCGATATTCCTATTTTGGGAATATGTGACATGCCGTCGTGTTTCTTTGTAGAAAGTTCTTTTAGCGAAGTGAAAGAAAAAGTTGAAGTCAAGTATCAAGATGATAATCAATAAGGGAGTAAAACTATTCCAAGATACGATTGTAAACGTAATTATTCAAAACAATTTATTTTCTGTATGTGGTACATTATTGTTTGTTTGTCCCTTTGTTTGTCCATTAACAGCTCATATATGGCCCCACCGAGGGGCTTGAGTCTGTCGTGAAATCAGGGTGAACAGGCCTTAGTCAACCACGCTTGCCCAGTGCGGGTTGGTCAACTTCACAAACTTTGAATTACTTTTGAATCACTGATCAAACAAATTATTGTTTTTATGCGCTGTTGGTATTTTGATCTATTGGTTTAATAAGCTGCTAGTCAAACGGGGTAGACATTATTACTGTTGCTCAAATTACTGTTGATATTAAGTACCTATCAATTTCCTTCTCAGGTGTGTGCAGGTTCTCTCGCGATGTTTTCCTTAACCTTAAGAGCATTGAATAAACGTATATATCAGTGGTTCTTAACCGGTGGTCCCTGGAAGCATTCCAAGTGGTCCGCGAAGTAATCGTAAACAAGTGACGTGACGTGATAAGATGAGTCGAGTCGACACAATGCAACCGCTTTATTTTAGATTTTTTCGAAATTAAAAAATAAAATGTATTAAATGTTAGTCGTAAAATTATGCGTTGAAACAACTCTGTATTTATTTACATGTTCTCTTTTGTATGGACCCTATACTATACTATCCCAAGTAGGGGTGTTTTGAACACCCGTCTAACTATTATTTATTCTGTGCTCCCGTGCTCAGTACGCTTGCACCCGTCTGGTGAACTTGTTTGCCCGTTTGGCCTAAAATTGGTTGATATTTTGAAATCGAACCATTCGTTCATTAGATTACGTTAGACATTGTAAACAATAGTTAGATTTAACGACTTTTATATATTTCAAAACTAGCGACCCGCCTTGGCTCCGCACCTGAAAATGGTTATTGTGAGTTATCCTTAAGTAAATTATGCATGTATTATTTTTATACTATGTAGTGATTAGGCCTTCTGCCCTTAGGGGTTTCAAAATGTAGGCCTTTCGTTCGTCCATAGGCATTACGAGCTTAGATGTAGGTATGAACTTAAGAGAACGTACGACGTATACATAACCGATCTATTTCCTGACTAAATCTATTTATTAGCCTATAACATTGATCGATGAATGTCAATTGGAACTAATGTGTCATACAAATTAGCTTTAAGTGATGTTAAGTGTGTTATGTATGCATAACATTAATTATCACAAGTTTTACGATCCATAATCGGGACAGATTTATTGCGACATACTGAATACAAGATTATTAAAATTAATATATTTTTAGCGTCAGAAGTGGAAATTATTTAAAAAAAAACAATCACTAATAACCTAAAGTTTATTTTAAAACCAAATACAATTTTTAATTAGTTTAACAATTTCAATACAAAACAGCACTGGTAAAATAATCAGAAAAATAACAAAATAACCAAAGAAAAATGGCTCACGTAACTTGGAGACGACCGAAGCTGATACTCCCAGGGCAACCTCCCGATCCGAGCGCACGAACGAAGTGAAAACCTAGCACGCGCACTGCATCGCTTTTATAGACGAGCGCCGGCGGTAGGAAGCATTGTGGGGGTACCAGCTTATACGGCCTCTCCTGACGCCTGGTCGTCCTCGACCTGGACAACTCAAGGATTGCTGCTTGGGCCTGGAGTTGGTTCCACATCCAGAATGGGCATTGATAGACCTCTTTCTGGAGCTGCTGGTCCGGGTTGGTTGGGCTCTGCATTTTCATGATCATTTCCGCATTCCTCATCGTTATCTGTAAACAAAATCAATGTTAAGGCTGCCACACATAGTTCTTAATTTAAAACAAATAAAACCGAACGACAAATCAGTTTGTCATTTAAGCGACTTGGTATAACTATACCAACGCTGGTGCGACTTGACATATCTATGCCAACGCAAGTGCGACTTGGTGGATGAACACCAACGCTAGGACGACTTGACCATATAAGCCAACGTCCATGACAACCATGACGACTTGACAAATTAATGCCAACGTCAGCGACGACTTGACAAATGAATGCCAACGTCAACGACGACTTGACAAATGAATGCCAACGTCAACGACGACTTGACATATATATGTGACTATAACCGTGATGACTTGACAAATAAATGCCAACATCGACGACAATTCAACAAACATATGTCAACGTCTATGACCGACTAGTGATCACACACTACGGTCTCCGTGCTTGATTCGTCACTCACACATACCCGCACGCCACAAATAAACCAAAACATGTTGTGAAACAATCTACTTGTACGTGCATGTGTACCTAGCGTAACCGTGCGTGTTAGTAAAGATTAATGTTAGTTTTAATGTTCTCTGTGGATATGTAGGTAGACAGTATTTATGGCGAACGAATCTGTGGTATTGTGATCGAAATTTAGCATCGACATACATACTTGCGAAAAAGGCAGCGCACGATTCCGGACACCATTCGCCACGCCATAGCACCATGTGTTGTGCTGCGGCCTGTGTCATCTTGCCATAGCTGCCAGCCAACAGCTTCAGTCCATAGCGTCCACTTGGCAGGATTTTGACCACTTTATACGGGCCACGCATTCCTGGGTCAAGCTTTCCCGTGATCTGCGAAAACTTAACAACAAACACAAGATCATTTAGGTTAAATTCACGAGGCGGTCGTCGTTGTCGGTTCGCTCGCTCGTCTTGCTTGGTTTGATTGTCTTTGAGCATCTGACGAACTCTGCCCCTGGATATCTCCCGTAATGCCTCGCGATTGGGTGATGAACTGTCAAGTGCCAAATCCCGAACCAAGTTTCGGATGACGGGGGTGGTTACCTCTGTTCCGATTAAGACATTCAATGGTGAAGCCTGAATGGTCTTCTGCTTGGTAATGTTTAACACGAGTTGTAACTTCCACAAGGTGTCGTGCCACAATGCATTTTTGTGGTTGACCTCAACCCGTAGCATGTTAAGGACCGTACGAACATACCTTTCGACTTGGCCATTTGCATGGTGCATCTCTGGGGTTATATGGTGCAGCTCACAACCAAGGTCGTTGATCCACTTCACGAACACATTTGATTCAAACATCCGTCCCTTATCAGCGATTATTAACTTGGGGACACCGAAGAGAGAGATTGTTTGGGTTAATACTCGCTTGAGCTCTTCGACATCTTGTCTTGCAATAGGTGTTAACAAAGAAAATTTAGAGAACGCGTCAACGATTATGAGGACAAACTTGAAACCCCCCGATTCTGGCAACGGCCCCAAAGCATCTATGTGCACAGTGTGGAACGGTACATCTGGTTTCTCCCACGATGTGATATTCTGCAATGGAGCTCGAGGGACGCGTTTTTTTGATATGCACACCAAACAGTGTGCTATATACTTTTTGACGAACTGACTCAGGCCGGGAAACCAAAAATGACGGAGAATGAGATCTGTAGTTTTTTCAGGACCAATATGTTCATGCTCATCGTGGAACACACGAAGTAAGCTCAGTCGATGCCCCTTGGGTATGTAGCACAAAAGTCGTGGTTCCTCCCCCACGGGCGTATATTTATAGTAGAGGAGATCATTTCGTGCGACATACCGATTGGCATCCAGACTGCCATCCTGGAGCTTCTGCAGAAGATCCTGCGTCTCGTTGTCAGCCTCTTGAGCAATCTGAGCCCAGTTGCGGGGTCTAGTTATTTGGTTAACACTTACGGTTGGATTGCGGCTCAGGTAGTCGGCATGTGGCATCATTACTCCTTTACGGTACTGGATGGAAAAGTTAAAATCCTGGAGATAGATCCACCAGCGCGCGACTCGAGGTAAAAGATCCTTTTTCCGCTCCGTTGATTTTAAGGCGTTGCAATCGGTTATCACAGTAAACTCAAGACCTACGAGATAATGCCGAAAGTGCTGAAGCGATTTAACCACGGCTAACGTCTCCAGCTCGTAAGAGTGATACTTACTTTCGGCTCCCTGCGTAACTTTGCTGAAGTACGACACCACATGCTTTTTCCCGTCCGAATGTGTTTGAAGGAGAACCTCCGTGGGGAGGGTAGGGTCAAAGATAGTTAGCACGGGCTCGCTAGTTAATTGTTTGATTAAATCTTGCCGTACTGCCTCACACTCAGAACTCCAATTGAACACTACACCTTTACGAGTAAGACGCGCAATTGGGGCGGTTTTGGTTGCATAATCTTGTATGTAGCGACGGAAGTATCCCGCAAGACCAAGAAATTGACGCACCTGCTTAACGTTTTCAGGTGGGGAAGTGTTCACAAGTGCTTCCACTTTCCGCGGACTCGGCCTAACCTGACCTTGACTTATAACCCTGCCTAGATACTCTATCTCGGTGACGAGGAAAGCGCACTTTTTGAGATTAATAGAAAAACCAGCCTTCGTTAATGTCGATAATACTCTACGTAACAAGCTAATACCCTCACTAACTGTATTGCTCAGAAGCAGTACGTCATCGACGTATACCAGAACCTTTCCTTCGTCAATAAGTTCACGCAAAGTATCGTTAATTATCCGTTGATACACGATAGGGGAGTTAGCAAGCCCGAACGGCATTTTGACGTATTCAAAATGTTCTTCAGGGGTCACAAAGCCGGTTAAGTGAATGCATTCTTCTTTAATTGGAATTTGGTGGAAACCGGTGGCCATATCGAGGCTCGAAAAATACTTATGACTCCCTAACCTATCGATATGGTCATCGATCAGGGGCATCGGGTATCTATCTTTTACCGTATTACGATTAAGGGACCTAAAATCAACGCAGAGCCTGTCTGATCCGTCGCGCTTCTTAACTAGAATAATCGGACTCGCGTACTCGGAATTAGAACGTCTGATTACCCCCTTTTCAAGTAGGTCTTTAGTAATTTCGCGTACCTTAAGTTTCTCTTGGTAGGAAAGTTTGTACGGTCGGTAAACTACAGGAGTATTATTCGTGAGTTTGATTTCCATCTCGCCCGTCTTGACGGTAGTTGCCGCTGTACCAGTTATTAAGTATTCAGAAAACTCATTAATTACCGCGATTAAAGACTCACGATCCTCACCCTGAAGAAATGTGTTTATTTCCGGACTATCAATTCGAGCTGCGTTGGGTAGAAACTGCGTTTTGTCTGAGCGCGTAAGATACTGCCTATCCTTAGTTCGTATAAATGTTACCCCCTCCCGATTAAGAACGTCAGTCCCGATAATAATTGGAGCATTCATACATTCAGCTGGCACGACAACTAGATCCGTTTCGATAGATATGTCGCTGAATTCAATGGTGACCGTAACGTAGGTAGTCGCGACTATTTCTTTTTCGCTAATTCCTTTTAAGACACAAAGCCTGTGTTTTGGTTGAGTTGTGAGACATTTAAGTACGTCCGACGAAATAAGAGACACGTTTAGAGCACCACTGTCTATCAAAACGTCTACAGGGACCCCATCAACTACAGCGGTTGTTATATCGCTATTTTTTACAGAACTTGTGGATCGATCGGAACACAAGTTAACCTTACGCTGATTGTGATTGCGAGATTCGGAACGCGCTTTTGCAAAACAAGTACTCTCCTCGTGCCCTGGCTTCTTACAAAATGAGCATGTACTACTTAAGCCCTGTCCCGTGTTGGTAGTAGATTTTGTTGACGAAGTTGAATTCGGCGGGATGCCAGGCTTCGTTGCTTTAGGACAATTACGTCGTGTATGCCCCCTTTGATCACACGCAAAACATTTAATCTCGGATCGGACATTTTGTTTTTGAAAGTGTGGTTTCTTTGTTGCTACTGAAGGACGGTTATTGTTTGTGCGGTTTGGTTTGACATAAATAGATAGAAACGATACAAGATTATCAGCGGACAAGCCTGCATTGGTTGCAGCCGCGCGAATTTGAGGGTTATCAATTCCGCGAATCACAATAAGCGTTCTCAGTTCATCACTAAGTCCTTCTATCATTTTTAGGCGCAATAAAGTGCGACGTGCATACTCTGCATACGTCACATATTTGTCGGAAGTATTATTCATAGCGTCAAAGAGAATATTGGCATAGTCTAATTTGGTAGGACATAATGACTTAAACTCCCGCTTAAAATTCGACCAAGTACGATCATTCGTGACCCATTCGCTCAGCCACACCTTAGCGTCACCCTTTAAACATAATCCCACACGCGACAAGCACTCTTCGTCACTCCAACCATTGGCAACCCTGGCGCGGTCCACTTCTTCACACCATACTTGTATATTATGTAGTGATGGGTCAAAGTTCGAAATAAAGTAATGTTGCGATTTCATTGGCTGTGCCGATTTAATCGCTGCCATTAAAGCTTGAGCGAGAGTGGAAGCCTCAGAACATTGTCCAGCTGATTGAAGCGACGTGTCTCGGTTAGTTGTATTCGCACTAGCTCGATTTGATTCACCGGCATTAGTAACATCAGCATCAGAAAAAGTATTGGGCCGCACCCTTGGACTGGGCGTTCTGGGTGTAAACGAACGATTACGACGTGTACGATCTCTTGATTGGCGGCGTGACGGACTACGCGAACGTCGCGGAGTTACCCTATGCAAGGTAGCATGACGGCTACGCGATCTACTGCGCGACGGAGTATATGAACGCCGATGGCGACGGTAACGAGTTGTGCGACGTTCCCTGCTCCGGCTAGAACGACTATAAACACTACGCGATCGAGAACGTTCACGAGAACAACTACGCGCCTGAACACGCGATCGCCGACCTCTATCACTATCACGCACTTCACTACGCGACCTATGTCTCCGGTTACGCGAGCCATCCCGCAAGCGGTATCGAGATCTACACCGTGATCTACTTCGCACCATTTTTACACAGAAAACAAAGAATTTAAACTTGTAAAATGAACACAATAACAAAGAAATTTTTAAATTACCCGTCACTTCAATAAAAAGAAATTAACAAAATTTTGCATGGAAATACAAGTGCTGTTCTGTTTTACAGTACAAGTGGGCCTTGTCCTTTATCCCACTTCTGATTTTAGCGTCAGAAGTGGAAATTATTTAAAAAAAAACAATCACTAATAACCTAAAGTTTATTTTAAAACCAAATACAATTTTTAATTAGTTTAACAATTTCAATACAAAACAGCACTGGTAAAATAATCAGAAAAATAACAAAATAACCAAAGAAAAATGGCTCACGTAACTTGGAGACGACCGAAGCTGATACTCCCAGGGCAACCTCCCGATCCGAGCGCACGAACGAAGTGAAAACCTAGCACGCGCACTGCATCGCTTTTATAGACGAGCGCCGGCGGTAGGAAGCATTGTGGGGGTACCAGCTTATAATATAATCATGGATCAACATGGTGGGGTGAATCTGCACAGTTCGGGATCAGATGTCTGTGTGTAAGATGGACCTACATATTTATTTATTCATATTATTTTATACGCATAAGCATATTATGAAGTAATTAACTTACTACATACTATATAGAAATTGAGAACCTCAATTTTTCTGGTCGGTATAAATACCATGGTAATAATGAGTGCAAAATTACTGTCTTGTCATACTTCATACTAATATTATAAAGAGGAAAGATTTGTATTTTTGTGTGTATGCTTGTAATGAATAAACTCAAAAACTACTGAAACGATTTTAAAAATTCTTTCACCATTAGAAAGCTACATTCACCTTTGCCGCGGGAAAATGCCTCATTTCAGTTAACGCGGGCGGAGCCGCGGCGGAAAGCTAGTGATTAATAATAATATAACCGATTTGATACATTTTTAAATTAAAATGATAATTACAAATTTTTATTAAGAGTAGCTA
The DNA here is from genome assembly GCA_948473455.1 of Teleiodes luculella. Classification (NCBI taxonomy): domain Eukaryota; kingdom Metazoa; phylum Arthropoda; class Insecta; order Lepidoptera; family Gelechiidae; genus Teleiodes; species Teleiodes luculella. The sequence goes on from OX419596.1 coordinate 3,388,628, forward strand.
ACCTAAATACATTAGGCATATATTTAGGAAATTCTCAAGGTTAGAGAAAACGGGCAATAGAATGCTACGAGTACCAATAAAAACGTAGTAGGTAGGTACTTAACAAAAATATTTGTCTAATATTCCATCCAGCCAGACAGATTAATGGGATGGTTGTATGACGTCATCCACATCTAGTATGACTGTTCACGTCACGCGGGAGCTTTATGGCGCCATGTGTAATACAGAACGAAGAATTTCGCCATTAGATTTATATTGGCGAGTGGCGATGGATGGTTCATGTTATATACTCTAAAAGTCTAAAACTATAATAACACTAAATTAAAAAAAATTATAGTCCCCGACACAAAACCGTTACTTGATCCTTTCAACAACTAGAAAAAAGCTGATAATCTTCAAATGGCTGAAGATATTTTCTTGCATCATAGCTAGGAACACTCTCGATTGTGACACCTTGCAAACAAAAAAAACTAGATCAAAATCGGCGCATCCGTTTAGGAGCTAATATGCCACAGACAGACAGACAGCCAGACAGACAGCCAGACAGACAGACACACACGTCAAACTTTCACCGCTCTTTTTCGTCGGGGGTTAAAAACAGCCTCCGTGGTCGAGTGGTCAAAAGCTCGCCTGACGTTACGGAGCTTCCGGGATCGAATCCCGGTGGGGATTTGTCGAACAAATATCACTTTGTGAGACTTTCCCCAGTATTTTTAGGACATTGCTGTCTGAATCACCTGAACGTCCGAAAAGAATGATACCGTGCTTCGCAAGGCACGTAAAGCCGTTGGTCCCGGCTACTATCTACGGATGTAGTCGTTACATGAGCCATGTCAGAAGTCAGGCGGCTCAATGATTCTGACACCAGGGTTTGTGAGGTAGGTTAACCCTGAAACCTACACGCTAACGAAACAAAGAAAGAATAACACTATAAAAAAATTGGAAAGGTTTGAATAAATTGTAGTATGGAAACTTATGACTCTTAAAAGATTAGAACTTATTATTATTACTTTCAAGACTGTATATTTTTTTCAAAAGTATGTCAACTAATACTTCTTAATCTTATTGATTGGTTTATGATGACTGACTGATTTATTGTAGCCCAATATATCCTAAGTGTAAAATTAACACTATATCTCTTGTTGATTAATAAACTTCTCCATCTACATCTAGCATCTACATAGCTACTAGTGAGTGAAAGTGTATAATAATCTATCTCATTTAGGGTGCGATAAAATAATTAATAAATAAGTACTAAAAAAAAATTTCAAAGTGAAAATATACTTAGTATTGTACCTTTACTAATTAAAGAAAAATCCTTGGTGATTAGTCAAACAATAAACGACCTCATTTATAATATTATATCTGCTAATGAGCTAGTCCATCATTCTGAATAGTTACTTGTAAGCGACAGAAAATTGTGATATAGAAATATTGGGTGGAACGGAGGAAAAAAAATGGGGGACAGTTTTAAACATTGCAACCTAACCGTCGCGTTTTTTTTTTAACGGTTTTTTTTAGTAGGTCGCTGCAGAATATTATACGAGTATGAAGGTTTCATTGTGGTGGTGGTGTAATTATATGTGGATTCTAGTTCATCATCATCATCATCTCAGCCGAAAGACGTCTGCTGGACAAAGGCCTCCCCCAAGGATCTCCACAAAGATCGGTCCTGCGGATTCTAGTTAATCAATCATAATCCCAGCACTTATCTCAATCTGGGAAATTATAATAAAATAAGTGCGTGCACGTGCAGACTCGTAAATCATTATCAAATTTTATTCAGCTATTTCAATGTGAAAGCAGAAGACATTAACAGACAAATAAACATACATAAGACAAAATTGTACAAAATTTTACTCAAACCAAGGTGGCTCTCGTTGCACACTAATAAACGTACCTACCTATTATAAAATTAATAATTTAAAGACGCGACGTTTAATTTAATTTATATTTTCTAGTTTGGAAGGAAGTAAAATTTTGAACATCAAAGAGCACTTACTGAAGTCTAGTGCTTAATTTAGTCATCTCTGAAAGGATACAAAGACCTCAGAACCACAAAAATCCTCTTGAAAATAAGATTAAAACTTGAGAAGAGACTAAGATATTTATAAGTACAACTAGCACCCGTTCAATATTCGGGAACCAACTCCAGAAGCCTTCATTTGTATGCAAATTGAATTTTCAGTTTTCATAAATAAATGATAAGAACGAAGATCTTTGCCCATACCCACAGAAGCACCCGAAACAGCTCTTGAATAGCATTGTAATTTGAAACAAGTCTGAAAAAAATAATTTAGAATTCCGGTTCTGAAATAATGTTGCCTCATTTACTAACTACTGCTTACTTATCGTGTGGATTTCGAGGTTAGCTAACCTCACAACTCTTGCTGTCCAAATTATTAAGCTGCCTCTGACATGGCTCATTATATAACGACTACATCCGTAGATAAACCGGGACCAATGGCTTTACGCCTTCCGAAGAACGGAATCATCTTTCTTTTCAGACAATCAAATGATTCAGCCTGCAATGTCCTAACCAAACTGGGGATAGTCTCCAATTTACAACGAGTGTTCCTTCGGGATCCCCCTTTACTACATAAAGGTGACCACCATGGGGGTGACCGTCACTTCAGGGTCACCAGTTTAGCGGCAGCGTAAGGCTAAGGGAACTGCCGAAATTGTCGAGCGGTGTGGCTCGAAGGTACCTAGTAGGTTCGAGTCGAGGAGAGAGGAAATGAAACGATGCGTTCCAGGTCGAGGGTGGCGATCGAGTGAAGCTCTTCGCGGGCCCCCCTTTGCTATACTAAAACTGTACATTCAATGAGTGAGAGAGACATCAAAAGAGATAGCACTATTCTGTGGGTACCTCTACAGTGTGTTTATAATGTGCTACTGAATATCTGACCGAGTTTGAAGCGAGCGTGTCTGCGGAAAGTAGCAGGCAGCAGTTGGATGCGTGCTGCCGAAGATATGGCCAAATAACGTGCCAAGCAGTATGCCAATGGAAAGGCAGCAGTCCAGCAGTGGGCTGCCGTAGGCTGCTAATGATCATAATGAGATAAGAAGCGCGAACGCAGTGTCTCCATTTTAGCTTGGCAAAAAGTTATAATAAGTCCGTCTGTCTCATTCATTGTTCAGCTTTTATCCTCATTTTCTGGAACTGATTTTAGTGAAATGTTGAACACAAATTCGATAAATTGTTTTTGTTGTTTGTTATTAACTACCCACAGTTTATAAGTTATTTATTAAACATTCAACAGTCGTTATGAATCGATAATATTCGATGACAATGCAACACAAATGCAACCCATGAATGAAACCCCAGGAGGCGTCAACAGTAATACCAATCTAATATAAAGACGTAATATTCTTTATCGCTCCGAAAGGTAGAGACAACAAAAATTTACGGAATATATAAGGTACGGGCGCCGATGAAGGCCCACTTAATTTCAAATCCTTGTAAAATCTTGCAGTTAAGTAAAGTAAAGAAAAAACATAATGGAAATTATAATATATTTATTTGGGAAGCAAGATACCTAAAAAAGTAGTACAGCTTTTGGCATTTTAACACAAAGATAAACACTTTTTATAAACTTGGTATTGGGCTATCTTGGGAAGCTGGTCGCCGAAGATGGCCCGAAAAATATTAATGGAAATATATGCATTATAAACATTTTAACACTTTTAACATAAAATATCAAAATTAAACACAATCTTCTCATAACATTATTCACAAATGGTAAAATAGTTAACGAAAAATTCAAATGTGGGCTATCTTAAATCTATCAAAATATAAATCAACTATAAAATAAAAACTAACTACTAAATAAAAATATATTTTACTTTTAAATTAACTTTGAAAGTAACTTATCGAAAATATAAAGAAATCAATTCTTTTTTCTAAAACATTTTTGTTTTAGTAGGTGGGCTATCTAAGGGATACTGATAATTAACTTTGAGATCAATCAAAATAAGTGTACTTATTAGTAAAAACAAATAAGACGCTATTGTCTTTGATTATGTGCGTGTATTATTAACAAAAAAATAAATTATCCCAAAATAATCTGAAAAGCGAATGGGGCTATGTTGGGGATCATATTATGGGCCATGATAGGAAATTACCCCCAGTTTAAGTATAATCTCGTAAAAATACAAAATAGGTAATAAAATAATAAAACTCATCTGTAATTTCGTTGATTAATAAATTAAATACGAGTTTTCACAGTTTAGAGCAAACAGATTTGCTTTTAATTTGCAAATTTTCAAAAGAAATGACATCGTGGAGTTTATAAAACGTGTATCGTTCTGACATGACCAAGCAAACTGTCGTCTGTCTTCAAAATGGTGACGCCCCGGTAATGAAACACACTTGCACTATTGTCTATGATACTAGTAGCATAAACCCGCGTAATTTCAAATGTTTCGAATAATCATAACTGTATTTTTTTTAAAGTGGGCTATCTTAGGAGCCGGGCTATCTTCGGCGACACTACCTTATACATAATATAACATTGGCTACTACAATCTATTGCATACCTACAATACAATACATATTGCAATTATGTTCATTAAAGAAACACATGTGTAGGTTTCACAGAAGGAACAGCAGAAAAAAAATCTATATAACTAATAGTTCACTGCTAGACTACGAGTACTTGTAACTTACTAAGAATTTGCATTCAATTCATCGATATATTTCTTTAGTAACTGTACAGATGTTTTATCTCACTAGTGCAGGAGAGCCGTACTTGTGTTTACACATTGTTTATGTGTGCGTAGCGCTCAGTTTAGTAATACGCACACAAGACCACGTGTCTATACGCACACAACTACAAGTCTAGCTCGCCTGCACTCGTGAGATAAAATAACTTTACTTATTAAAACAAAAACAAAAAACAAAGGGAATAGTAGAGATCGTAGATCACAGGTGAAATTGCATCGAACTATTGTCAGTTAAAACTGGATACCTATAAAACGGTCAAAAAAGGCCAGGCCTTGAGTTTGTTGGTTCCACTTTCACACCTAAATTAGGTACTGCACGAATTTGGATTGAATCTGGTATGGAGATAATATGCACCCTAGATTAACTTTATACTATACTATACATACACCCTAGTTTTTACCGAGGAAAAATGTGTCATTCCCACACGGTAAAATTGATTCACGCAGACTGGAGATAGTTTTCCTAAAATTTTCCTTATTATAAATATTAAATAATGACAGAAGGAGTGTTTGTGTCACTTGTTTATTTAAGTAGCCTCCGTTTGTGAGTTTTTATAAGTTTTTTTTTTATTATGTGGTAGGTATTTATTTATTAGTAAGCACAAGAAACATCCCTAAACCATTAGGACAATATTAGCGATGATGCGATGGTTGTTTGCGTACATTTTTATAGTTTGATTTATATAAGTTTCAAGTTTTTTTTTTTTTCAGTTTATATGTAGGTACCTACTATTTATATCAGTTTCGTTTTTTTTCCTATATATTAATTTGTTTCGTAACATCCCTAAATTTCTAAAATTGTACCTATCATCGTTTCCGAAAATATAAATTACCTAAGGAATTTTTAAAAATTCTCAAATATAGGTACACACCTTACAAAAAATCTTACCTTTTACAACTTTCAAAGAAAGTCAATTTGTTTTAATATTGTACAGATTTTCCGCCAACTCATTGCAACTATGACTTGCACTTCACTTAATAAAAAAAATATCTTTGGCCATCTTAGTACACTTGTACTCTGTGTTTTCATTTAAATGCACAATAGGAAACAATGTTATTGTACATAAAAAGGATGATAAATAATGTAAGACCTCAAACGTTATTTGCACAAATGGCTTTGAAATCATTCAGTCTCTCGTTCATTCACTGTGTTTACATTCATTTTAATCAAAACTAATTATATAGAGTTCGACTATTTTCGTCTCTATCACTACACGATTGGAGAGACACACAGATTATATCACACACAAACTTTATTTCGCCTCTTGCTGCAACAATTTATTTATATCACTTGAATCCAAGTCTATGAAACGAATTTAAAATAGGACGTACATCCGCACAGTAGCTGGCCGATTACGAAAAATAAATAAATGGAATACGAATTAGTTTAGATTTGGAAAAGAACGTGAAGTTTGAATATAGAACGTCGCGCGAAGATGGCGCGTCGACGGCCAGTGTTCGACTAGTGTGGCGTGTCGCGGGGCTTCCTCCATCGGGCCACATCGGGCGCTGGTTTGGTTCCGTCTGGTAATGGCGACCGTGGCCTTGCGGTCGCGACTACACAGTGTCAAAGACAACAGAATTGACCAGTATATCCAGATCTATATTTACCCATATTATCTATGGAATCGCATATCAACTTAGACTGGAAAAGGGTAACCGCCATGCCCCTCTTTGCTCTCGCAATTGCTTTCGATTTGACAAATTCTATTAATTAGATGATTATTGGTTCTTGGAGACCTGTTTTTAAAATCATCTGTAAAAAATATTTTTGTTACCTCTATTAATTAGAATAAAATTTGCCACTTTAGCTATTCCTGAAGTCATGTATTTAATTTCGAAAAAAATAACATAACTTTTTTCTAAATTATTAGTTACCTAAACAGACGTATTTTATTTAATATATATGTTACCGGATATCGGATAGGTCTAGTTTTATCCAACAGGGAATGGCCGGACCTAGTTGTAGCCGGCATGATGAAGGATAGACCTAGTTTTACCCGAAAACAATCGGCTCGTACTAGGTTTAACCAAGAGTAAGTGGCTACACCTAGTTCTAACCGGCTAAAACTAGGTGTAGCCGCACTTCGGGTTTTAGCCGTAACATATATAAATCTGAGTATGTCATCGTAAGTGATGAAACCGTTGTAAAGTAAAATACTTGTAAAATACAACTCCATAAAATAATATAATTAATATATAATGCTCAACAAACTAATAAAATACTTGAAGCTGATTTACGTTGGAGCAACATTGTGCGGCATTGAGACATTCCATATAACCGATAAACAAAATACAGTAATTTGCTTTGAAAATGCCTCGATGTAAAATAAGCAAAATATTACCTATAACACAAGATTTCACATTCGAAAATTATGTGTCATGCCACAGCACAAGCCGCACAATGTTGCACCAGCGTAAATAAGCCTTTACATTTTGTTTCAGTTGTTTTACGTGTTAATACTTACTTTCGTTCTCTTTTCAAATTTTACGAGTTCCAATATTGTTTTTCCTAAGTTTCCGATAGCGACCTCCTGTAATTGGCTCTCTTTACTTCTTCTTGGAAACTATTGATATTCGCAATAAGCAAACAGATAGCTTTCCTGTTCCCTTTGCGTTGCATGAATAATAAATATTTACGAGTAGTAGGTATGAAGTTTATATTTTGTTGCCCGGTTTAAAATTGGAACAACCTGTGGGTGTCGTACAAGGCGACTAATTTAAGCTGGTCGCACACATTCGGTTTTCTAATAAATTTGATTTCAAAATCCGGAATTCAGATTCTGAAATTAAAATACGAAAGGATGATGACCATTTTTAGGGTTCCGTAGCCAAATGGCAAAAAACGGAACTCTTATAGATTCGTCATGTCTGTCTGTCCGTCCGTCCGTCCGTCCGTCCGTCCGTCCGTCCGTCCGTCCGTATGTCACAGCCACTTTTTTCCGAAACTATAAGAGTTATACTGTTGAAACTTGGTAAGTAGATGTATTTTGTGAACCGCATTAAGATGTTCACAAAAAATTAGAAAGAAAACAATAAATTTTGGGGGGTCATACTTAGAACTGAAACTCAAAAAAATTTTTTTCATCAATTGCATTCGTGTGGGGTATCTATAAATAGGTCATCAAAAATGATATTGAGGTTCCTAATATAATTTTTTTCTAAACTAAATAGTTTGCGCGAGAGACACTTCCAAAGTGGTAAAATGTGTGTCCCCCCCCCTCTAACTTCTAAAATAATGTAACGATAAAACTAAAAAAAATATATGATGTACATTACCATGCAAACTACCAACGAAAATTGGTTTGAACGGGATCTAGTAACTAGTTTTTTTTTAATACGTCATAAATCGTAAACCGCAATTTCCCTTTCACTATTACTAAAACATCGATCAAAGTTACAACGAAGTCCAAGAACTTTTATATTATTACTTGCTGATACGGAACCCTTCATGGGCGAGTCCGACTCGTACTTGGCCGCTTTTTTATATGAGCCCCCCCCCCCCCTCCCTCCAACAGATCTTTAGTATGTGTCTATAGGTTCTTATGGATCTTTAAAAAGGCTTGTAACCAGTTTTAACTTCATGATCAATGGGCTTAGAAAATAAAAAAATAAAAAAAGTATAATTATTTTTTCCAATAATTCGTCACTTACAAACATGTTATCAATTACTAACAATATCAAAGTCACTTATTAGAATATTAAGTATATAAACGCACTCTAAAAAAATACTAAATGTTTACCAAAAAATGTCTATCTATGTAGGAGTACCATGTACTTACAGTTAAACAGATAATTATTGTTTGTCATTAGCCTATAAATGTCCAGTGCTCAATTGAATGCTTACAATCTGTTATTTTGGGTACCAATATTAATAGCAAGACGATCTTTTTCTCCCGCGTCTTTGAAAGATGTCGCCATAGTAAAAAGTAATCACATAGATAAGACGCATATACTGAGATACATTTCAAATCTGTTGGTCGATGTTATTAGTTTTTGTTTTTTGGGGGGACGTTTTGACACATCATCCTTTTTCAACAAGGCGGATACTATCTTAGTTTTATTATTTCATAACGGTAAAAATTGACGTTCTTTCCTTTTTCGATAGTATAAATTCCAAATGATAGAAAAATTATGTGCTAGTCACGTGGAATCCCGAATCTGAATAAAAATCCGGATCAGGAAATCAAAATCAAAAATTTTAATCAATGGCGAATCAGGAATCCTACCATTTGCGGTTAGTCCGTCCCGTTTAAGGCAGTACTTACTAAATGCTAATCATCCCCATCAGTGGATGCAGTTATATGTGCTGTTGTAGCACGTTTAGGTATCTACTAAATAAATATTTTTTTTTTTTTTTTTAAATCAATATCGATCCCTATTTCAACCCATTAATGCAATACCAGAGTCAATTTTAGACGTTCAACGCGGTACGGTATGTACGTAAGCAAGTAGTTATCATAATAAATTAAAAAACACAAATTAATGTCTTACTTTATGGAAGACGTTTATATAGTATAACTACATAACATAACATGTTACTAGTTCATGATGGACGCTATTGAGTAAGTACTGTAATTATAAACAAACAACCAAAGTGATTTTAAAATTTGCGCTTGTTAAAACAAGCACTAAATTAACACTACAGTTAAGAATGATTGGTTTAGTATAAAATTAGCATAATATTAAACTGGTAATTACTAGCAAATGTATGGAAATTGCGGATAAATTTATTGTTGCGTTCATCGATTATATTGCGCTCTCAAATTTTGATTAGTTTATTCCGGACATGGATTGTTAGCATCTAAATACCCGCCCCGGCTCCGCACGGGAAAATGGTTAATGTGGGTTATCCTTAAGTATATTATGCATGTATTATACATATAAACCTACCTCTTGAATCACTCTATCTATTAAAAAAACTGCACCAAAATCCGTTCCGTAGTTTTAAAGATTTAAGCATACATAGGGACATAGGGACAGAGAAAGCGACTTTGTTTTATACTATGTAGTGATATTTTTTCGCTTTCAAGTCCGGTGAAGCTTGATTGGTCGTACTTTTTCGACACAAGCATATCAATTCAAAAAAAAAGCGGCCAAGTGCGAGTCGGACTCGCCCATGAAGGGTTCCGTATCAGCAAGTAATAATATAAAAGTTCTTGGATTTCGTTGTAACTTTGATCGATGTTTTAGTAATAGTGAAAGGGAAACTGCGGTTTACGATTTATGACGTATTAAAAAAAACTAGTTACTAGATCCCGTTCAAACCAATTTTCGTTGGTAGTTTGCATGGTAATGTACATCATATATTTTTTTTAGTTTTATCGTTACATTATTTTAGAAGTTAGAGGGGGGGGGGACACACATTTTACCACTTTGGAAGTGTCTCTCGCGCAAACTATTTAGTTTAGAAAAAAATGATATTAGGAACCTCAATATCATTTTTGAAGACCTATTTATAGATACTCCACACGTATGGGATTGATGAAAAAAATTTTTTTGAGTTTCAGTTCTAAGTATGGGGACCCCCCAAAATTTAGTGTTTTCTTTCTAATTTTTTGTGAACATCTTAATGCGGTTCACAAAATACATCTACTTACCAAGTTTCAATAGTATAACTCTTATAGTTTCGGAAAAAAGTGGCTGTGACATACGGACGGACGGACGGACGGACGGACAGACAGACATGACGAATCTATAAGAGTTCCGTTTTTTGCCATTTGGCTACGGAACAAAAAGACATTTTTTTGCACGATGTCCAACTTTTCAAAACGTGTTCATTGATTTGAACAAAACGAGATTAAAAGTGTATAGTAATCATTGTATTTGAAATTCAAGTTTTAATATTTTTTACAGTTACTGTCCACCGTAGTCAGAACATATTATGAAATTTTTAAAGTGAGTCAAAGATATGATATTATTTATATGTTTATATTTTACAGAAGTTATTATGCAATGCCACATACGCATGATGATACTGCATCCGTAAAGAGTTTGTGTCTGTAGTCTCCTATTCAAAAATTCAAAAATTTCAAAAAGTTTTTATTCGAAGTAAGATTTTAAAAAATCACTTTTTGACGTCGTCGAGGCGTACTAATTATTTGCTATTCATCAAATAAAAGCTTTTTATGAATATAAAGCAACAAATGATTTATTTAAACAAAAAATATTACCCTTATTATAAAAACGAGCTACGTCGAAAATGTTATTGTCATTAGCGGAACAAATCATACCTATTTGACGACCTTTTCCCCCAGATAATCAAGGACAAAGGGGGGCGTCAGCTCAACTCATAAATTAGGGGAAGAGATGCCAAGAAAGGCCACACACTTGTTTACTCCAAAGCCAAGGTCGATAAAATAGCCGCCGACGATCAAGGATAAATATAAATATAGAGTGCATATAGCGGACTGCGTCTGTGTTCCATTTCATAGGCCTAAATACTCCACACCAGGTGGGTCGGACTAGGGAAATCTTATACCAATGGGGTTTCATAGATGACTCTAACTTGGAGTGTAGGTGTGGTATGGTTCCCCAGAAAATGGACCATCTCATTAGCTGCCCATCTTGTCCTGTCACCTGCACGCGAGAGGACTTGATGAAGGCAACTGACGACGCTATTCGTGTGGCTGGTTTTTGGGCCGAGACTGTCTGAGTTCGCTGTCGACTCGAAAAGAAGAAGGCTTATGTATTATTATTATTAATTATTATTTATTTTATTTTAATAATGAAACACAATATGTGAATGAAAAGTTCCGCAAAACTGCGCAGTAAAATTTCATAAATCAACAACAATTATCACAAGGATTGAAAGAAGAAGGGTTTCAAAAAGGTTGGAAAATCAGACCACTTCACATTCTGAGTAACATCAAGGATATTATGAGTATTTACAACTCGGTAAATTTCTCCCTTTTTTGTTAAAAAAGTAAGGTGACTTTGCAGTGATTATGTTTAAAATATATAAATTATTCTTAAATGTTATTTTACTTAAATGTTATTTTTAGACATATTTTTTTTGCAACATTGGACTACAGAAGTATCTACCTACCTACATCGGATCCATGTCAAAAATTTAAAAAGCTTTTGTAATTCATCCTTATTTTTTATATTATTATATTTGCAATAGGTACTACGAATAACACAGTAGGTGCATTTTGTTTTTTTATAACAATGCAATGTTATGACATTTTCTTTGCATAATGTAATGAATAAGCAACAAAATTAAATAAAAGTTTTTTTTTTCGCAAACAGCAAAATTATGTAAAGTTTCAACAAATAAATAAAAATTACAACAGTTATATTTTAAAGCGCGTGGGTGTCTTTTATAAATTCAATATTCAAAATAACAGGCTTATGTTTCAGTTAAATAAAAACTCTTCCAGGCGTGCATCGGATTTCAGTACATTGACTTCCAGCGTGAACGGCCCCTCTGAAACATTACATTACGTTACGTTACGTTACGTTACATTATATTACATTACATTACACTACATTACATGTAATTACATTACATTTCTAGTGAATTTAAATGTTTATTTTCTAAATTAAATTTCATCATCATTAACAGCTCATACATGTCCCCACCGAGGGGCTCGAGCCTACCCTGAAACCAGGGTGAATAGGCCTTAGTCGACCACGCTGGCCCAATGCGGGTTGGTCAACTTCACACACAACCCTTGAATTACTTCGCAGGTGTGTGCAGGTTTCCTCACGATGTTTTCCTTCACCGTAAGAGCGTCGAATTAAATTTACTTGACTATTAAAACACAATCCGGCTTAAATTCTATACGCTCCGCCCGCTTCGAGAGTTCTTCGGGTAGCCTATATGTTATTCATGTTGTTATTGTGTTGTTTGTTTATCTTCAATAAAATTCACTCAGTAGTTTTTGCGTGAATGAGTGACAAACATTCATCTTCATACTTCACAAACTTTGGCGTTTATAATATTAGTAGCATATAATTTAATTGCTTTTCACAAACCAGTAGTTCAAACCAAATTGGCATTAAGAGTGACCTAAATACATTAGGCATCAATTTAGGCGATTCTCAAGTTTAGTGCAAACGGGCATTACACATCGGGATGTTAATGAATAACATTTTATTCTATTCTATTCTACTCACCAACATTGAAGTACTCTTTGCGATCATATCCCGAGTCAGCTCGTGAAGAAGCAATGGCCTCCCTTAAAGCGAAGGCCACACTGACAGCCAAACATATCGGGGGTTCTGCTACGGCTGATCGACAATATACACATTGACATTTTAATATAAAAGAAAATATTAAAACAATAGAAAACAGACTTGATTAAGTTAGACCTAATCAGTACCTAGTCACTTTGATATCAAGTCCGGTGAAGCTTGATTGGTCGTACCTTTTCGACACAAGCATACAATAGGTCAATTTAAAAAAACACTTTGATAAGTGAATTGCTTTTGGTTTAGAATTTGACGTCTACTCGAGGCAGACATGGTCCCCATAAGAAAAAAGTCAACTTAATCTTGACCTCTCTTTTGTAAAGGATGAAAAACTTGAATGCCTATTTCTTTATTTTTACACTCACCTTTAGCACCTAATGTACCAACCGGGTTGAATGAATTTCTCCTTAACTGCACGCGGAAATCTATAGGAATATCTTTGGCTAAAGGCACGTGGTAATACCAAGTTCGGTCAGTGAGTAGTTCTCCTGTCTTTTCATCGTAAATCTGATGCTCGTGAGTCCAATAACCTAGGCCCATTGTAAAAGCGCCTTCAATCTGAAAGTATTTGTTCACATTTCAACTCGTGATGATTATTTGTTATGTTAGTTCCAATAACTGCTATTTTGATTACCTGTCCAATATCGAGTTCAGGGTTTGTACTGACGCCACAGTCTTCAATCAAGTCGACTCTAAGGACCTCATGTTCTCCAGTCAGGATATCTAATTCCACTTCTGTGAACGCTACTCCTCCTGATCGGTAAATCATCTGGTCTGTTGACGTCACTTTATAACTAGTTTGAAGATTAAGACCACGTATAAAGGCCAATGATATCAACTGTTCAAAAGTAGGATCATTTAGCCCTTCCCTTACAACCGACAAGCGGTCCAAAAGAATTTGACAGCATTTTATAGCAGCAAAACAAATCGCTTCAGATGTTCGACTGCCTCCAGTAGTAAAAGAATTAGGACTAGTAACACAATCCGTTGATTTAATTTTTACTTTATCAATTGAAATGTTCAGGGTATACGCAATCGTTTGGATGATTCTTGTATTGATACCTTGTCCCATTTCTACACCACCGTGACAAAATGTGACTGTAGCATCCCCATGGTGAACTGTGAGTAAGGCTGCGAAATCAACTAAATCTGAAACGGGATAGCTCATAAAAGCAACACGTAGACCACGTTTTTTCCATCTATTCAGCTTATTGAATTGGATTACTTCATCTCTGCGTTTATAAAACTCGCTGTCTTTTAATAAAGTTTGGACCATTTCTGCAACATCATCTCTTTCTTGTTGTAAATTTATTAATCGTACTTGAATTGGGTCTAAGTCCAGTTCATAAACTATACGCTCCATCACTTGTTCTGTCATCGAGATGCCCTCAAGACTTCCTAGTAATGGAAAAGATAAATATTTAGATGAATAAAATTATTTTAAAACTGGTAAACGTTATTCAGGTAACCTATCACATTTTCGAAAAACTGATATCCGAATTTCAATAATCCGTAAACGATTCATACATTTTTCAATTTCCATTGTATGACTTGACATATTTTTTAATCACCACAATAACACTTTACAGAAGTATTCTTTTTCCGCACAACGTTATTCCGTTTTACGATTAATCTTTTTTACTAAATACCGTAATCTCACTTGGTCTTTTTTTAAACGCTAGATTTTTTTTGTTGTTATTTTTATTATTCCGAAGTAACAATTAATAAAAAAAAAATTAATTACGATACATAATGTTTTTGGAGTTCAGGGCACCCCGACATCTGTCGGTTAGGTTAGAAGGGTATGGCGGGCGTGGTGGGCGAGCAAAGCGAGCCCACCTCGCCCGCCATACCCTTCTGTTAGGTTTGACATGTATGCATGCCTGCTTGTGCTTGGTTGCATGCTTGCTTGCATGCATGCTTGTTTGCTTGCTTGCATGCATGCTTGCTTGCTTGCTTGCTTGCTTGCATGCTTGATGGAGTACAGAACATAAAATGGAGAAATGAAATTTGACCTTGCAATATAATGGTTCAATTGAGCTATCGCACATGTAAAAAAATGGTTAATGTTGTCATGGATTTTCGGTATACTGGTAAATAGTTTAGCGGAAATTTGAAACATCGGTAAACAAGTAAAAAAGTCAATTAAAACGCGGAAATATAATACAATGAAAAATGTTATTTCGGATAATAAATACAATTTCCAACTGATAAATGTCAAAAAGTTAGCGGAATAACAATATTCGGAACAAAAAATATCGGAAATACAATAGGTAACCCGTTATTCATTACCAACGATACACAAACCTGGTGCTCTGGCATAAGTATTAGATGCTGTGTCCGTAGTTACATTAAAACCTTTATACTGCCACCTCCTATTATCATAGCAGTTCTTTACAGCTGAGCCGGTAAATGAGAGTATAGGTTCGGCGAATACATATCCATTATCTGTATACAGATCATATTCCATGAATTGTATTTCCCCCTGATCGTTAACACCAACCTGTTAAAAATTATATTTGTAACAGTAATTTTAACGTACTATCTCCGCAAACTAAAAATCTTCATAAATTCCATAAATTCTTATATTATCTTATCTGGCCTAGACTGTCCTACTGCTAGGCAAAGGCCTCCTTCCTCTTCTTCCACATAGAACCTGCACATTATTTCCATCACCAAACGAAAAAAAAGACGACAAGGAAATCACCTCAACTTCCCTTTGGATGGGTGGGCGTTTTCCAATGCATCTCATGTTTTCTTGGATGCCCATGACAAATCGACATGGACGGTTAAGTAGGTAAGTCGCTAAACTGCAGGCACAAGCTATATGACTTCCTCGAGATATCCTACTTCCATAAGATCCTCCGCATCGAAATATTTCAAGATTAATTCTGTAAAGAATCAGCCTTAAATAGACATCCAACAATTACGCGTAAAGACACTGTTTTTCTAAAACTTCTTGATTCTTACCTATTTTGCTCCATTTTGAGTACTCTGGATATACCAGTAATTGTCAAATCAGGCCATTGGTTCGACGAGTAAACATCTAGACCAAAGTCATTTGGTCTGGATACGCATGTTTCAACTTCCATAGTGAAATGATATTGCCAAGAAATGTCATCCGTGCCTTTTATGATTCTTCTGACATCCGTCCCTCTGTCCCTGGCTGGATACGTCATGTAAAGTGAAACTCTGCTAGGGTCACGCTTTCTAACATCGCTTATTGTTAATATCGGTATTTTTTTATCTTTTTTGTATTTGATTCGAACGAGTAAAGCAGCCCTTTGAGCCAGTTTTTGGGTTTCAGCAACCATCAGTCCTATTGGTTGGTCATAATATTTTACAAATTTATCAGCAAATATTTCTTCCTGAGCTAATCCTGATCCTGGTACTATGTCTGGAAATATGTAAGTATTGTCACCTGGAATGTCTTTTGCTGTGAAGCATGCTATGACACCTGGCAATTTCTGCAAGAAAAATATTTTGTTACAAATAAATAGTTGTTTTGTTATTTTAAACTTATAAAGTAAATAAAAATATTTACAAAAATAAGTAACTTTTGTGTGAATTACTGCATAGTAAATTACTTTAAATTAACGCTTACTAGTGCTGGTGAGGGATCTATCTCCAAAATTTCACCTGTACAAATATCAGAGGTCACAAAAGTACAAAACAGTTCTTTTGCTTGTGTAGGTAAGTCGTTGCTATATTTGGCTTCTCCAGCACATTGGATCAAAGCTTCTACTTTAGGCATTGGTTCATTGATAGGCCATATGGAAGGGTTGGTGTCATAAACGTCAATAGCGCTTGATATTGGTCGTGTTTTTCTGAAATCTCGAGCTCCGGAACGATACCAAGGTTTCAATCTTTCTTGAGGAATCAGTTTGAGTAAGCCCTAGAAGATTTTAAACTATTAAACTGTGTGTCATTAATTAGTGTCAAAGTAAAATAACCAATATGTAAAGACATTATACGATTAGTACGTGTGCAGATAAAAAAAATATTTTAAAAATACTTTCTTGTAGATATGAGCGCCGCGCCGGCGCGCCGCCGCCGCCGCGCCGCCGCCCCCGTCCAAAGGTTCGCGCCGCCGCCGCCGTGAAAAAACGTCGGCGCGCCGATATCCAAATTTTATCACAATATTAATTATAAATAATTGATTTAATGCATCTTTTACATCATTTTATAACATATCTATCAATTTATTTGCCTACTGTTGCTACGAACTCGGATTTCCTTCGCTCATTTTGCTTTCAAAGCAGCCGACATCTTCTTGTTAAGTAATGTCCCGCGGCTACAATGCGAAAATTCCCAAAATATTTTTTTGTTATTGTTGATAATGTAGGATCGACAACAGACTGTGAGAAAATAACAGAATTTATATTAATTATTACTTTATTTTCAAAAATTTCTTTGGTTACGAAGGAACAAGGTCACGCCGCTGACGCCGCCGCCGCCGACCCAAACCCTATCGGCGCTCATATCTACTTTCTTGTCATATCTTTCAACATCCTTTTGTGGTTTAAGCCTAGGTGCTATCAGTATTTGGTTATAATGTTGTTCGCTAAATGAAAATTCTATACCTTGTAAAACAAGCCGAGTGCACATTTTTTCCTGTATTCGGGCCTTAAATCTCCTGGAATACATTCTGCTATTATTTCCTCATTCAATATTTTCAGGGCGCCCTGCAGAGTTTCATTGCTGAAGAGTTTTTTGTTAACCAGATATTCTTCTGTTTTCTTTGCATGAACAAATGTCCCAGACAGACCGGTGATAACAATTCTAGCAGACACAACGGTTTCTTTGTATTTGGGATCAAAGTGATACAGAAAAGCAGAATTTACTTGTGCATGTGCGTTTTGTGATCGTGGCATAATCTGAAAAAAAAAAGAATTACCATTTTAGAGATAAATATATGCTAGCTTGTCTCTCCTTTACTGCTTAATAACTTGATAAGCATATAAGAATAGATACAATATATTTAATAACATTAAATAGGGATGTATATAAATCAACAACATAAAAATTACTATTCCTTACTGAAAGAGTCAAATTGGAATAAAGGGCGATATTTATATTTTAAAGTAGATAGTTTATGTATATCCTATACCTACATAATCATCTATTTTGTACCTTAAAGGATACGAATTCGTATTGATGAGATAAAGGAGGCAACAATATTTGCGTAATAACTTTTCCTGTCATATCCAATCTTAAAAAAATCTCAGGAGTGACTTCCTCGTTAGTCGTTTTACCAACTGTAAAGAAATAAATTGAATAATTTTCTTGAATAGGCATTTCACATTCTTCATTTTAAAAATTTACATGTATTACCTATTTTTAAAATTGCTCCAACAGATTCCAGTAATAGAAAGATATCTGAAGAGAAAGTCGGTAGCCTATGTTTTAACATCAAATTTCCTGCTATTGTTCCAATCTGAAATGTAGGTATTTCATAATATAAACATAACTAACTATATAACACAACACAAGTATTAGCACTGACTGATAAATAATATAACATACATTCCTGACGGGTATATGAGCAACCAAATTCACATGCTCATAAAATTTCTCCAGATACCAGAAATCATCGTTCTGGTGTGCTACGCTTAAAAATATCTCCATGAGGTTTGTGAGAGTGGTTCCAGCACCAATTATGAGATTTTGGTCAAAATAATATCCTTTGAGTTCTTTTACAGGGCTGATATCTATTAACACTCTTGGAAACATTAAAATTGGAACAGCACCTTAAAAAAGCATATTTTCAATAAACTTCATTATGTGTAAAACAGTCAATAAGATATGCCCTCACAATGATGTTGTACAATACTATGCGTGCCAAATAAGAATAGGATCGCGTTTGCAGCTAACGTCACGAGACAAATGTCACCAAATGTCTTTGTACAGTCTGCAAGAAAATGTAATAATTTTCATATATAATAATTAATTTCAATAAATTAAATCTTATAGATAACGCAACAATAATCAAAATAGTAATATTATTACTACACCGACAGACGCGTCCGTGTTGCTAGATTATGTGAATTTTCGTGATTTTTATGCATACCTGCATACCTAAATTATTAATTAACATAATCAAAATGATCATATTAGAATCATATTAAGAATTTTCAGTGGGGCCAACTCTCTTCGAGGTAACCTAAATCACAAAAATCCACATAACCTGGCAACACAGACGCGTCTATCGGTGCGACCAGTAATAATATTACTATTTTGCTTTTTGTTGTGCTTGTGTTATCTCTTATCATTTAATTCAAATTAATTATTATATAGGTACCTATTCATATCATTCGATTTTTTTGTAGACCGTACTTTTCTGTCGTATTTTGACATCTGTCTCGTGACGTTAGCTGCAAACGCGATCCTATTCTTATTTGGCACGCATAGTACTTGCTAACATGCGTTATTTTGTATTTACCTCTTCCAGTGTTTCCATTAACCAACATGTAGTTATCTACGCCTTCCTTTTCAAAAACTTTGAAAATATCTTGAAATTCGGTAACTCTGTACCAAATATGATCATCTTTCAATTTTATAGCAAGAATTTTATTGTCCACGTCACTTTTTTGCACTATACACCAGTCTTTTTCGCAGTTCTTGGTACAGTTTCCTTTATTTTTACAAAGCTTGAGATCTTCGATGTCTGTTATGTTTGGATTGGGCTTAGGAGCATCTTTGGCAAATGTTTTAAAGGCTTCAAGGATCGGCCTATATCCAGTGCATCGACAGGTGTTGCTTCCAAAGGAATCTTCTACTTGATATTGTGTAACATTATACTGATTATACTCCAACAAACTACAAAGTAACCATTAGAAATACAAATATTTTGAAATCCGTTTATTTAATTAGAATAGAATAGAATAGAATAAAAGTTTATTCAAAGTACCAATACAAATCACAAGATGAATTTATAATTTATACAATTTCAACAAAGCGACCTAATACAACAGAATTGGCAATTTTGTGACTTGTATTGAACAAAGAAATGGAGCTGACTCAGCATATTATTACAAGTATAAAACTTGCAACACTGATATTCTGCCAGCACCAGGAGCGAGTAGCACTCTTGTAAAGTTAAATATTAACAAAAATAGTCATTCTGCGACCCAAAGACTACCGAAAATAATAAATTAATAGCTATTTATAATACTAGTGCGGAAATTATATGATTTCCGATGAGTGTATAAGCCGACACGAGTCGGAAATCATCTTTCGCACGTGTATCATACAAGATTTTACAATGCATTGTGCAAGAAAAAAAAACAGTTATATTAAAAAGGCGTATCAAATGGCGGGCTTCATAAACAAAACACATTCGCGCTGAAAAAAACATCTACTGCGCATGTGCAAAGCTGTCGAATCGCAATAAGGCAATGAGTAAAATGTATTCAGCCACGCAAATTTTTAATTAATATTTGAACGTAATTTATCAATAAAAATCAATTTCTAAAGTAATTATTATAAACGCGTTTATTGAATTGTTATTTTTATTGTTCCCTTTATATTAGTAACAATTGGTAATAAAAATATCTCAAATACTGAAATGTTAGGTTGACTGGCTGAATGACAGGCTGAGCAAAAATTAAAAAAAAACTGAAAAGTAAAAAGCACTAGTGCGGAAAAGTGCTACTTTCCGCACTGTTTGGCTGCTTAGAAAACGCTCTTTTCGAGCACATGCATTGCAAAATAGCTATTTATGCTACTAGTGCGGAAAGTATGTGATTTCCGATGAGTGTCATTTTATTCACGAGCGAGCAAAGCGAGCGAGTGTATAAGCCGACACGAGTCGGAAATCATCTTTCGCACGAGTATCATACAAGATTTTACAATGCATTGTGCAAGAAAAATAAACAGTTATATTAAAAAGGTGTATAAAAAGGCGGGCTTCTTAAACACATTCGCGCTGAAAAAATCATCTACTGCGCATGTGCAAAGGCAATGAGTAAAATGTATTCAACCACGCAAATTTTTAATTAATATTTGAACGTAATTTATCAATAAAAATCAATTTATAATAGCTATTTATGCTACTAGTGCGGAAAGTATGTGATTTCCGATGAGTGTCATTTTATTCACGACCGAGCAAAGCGAGCGAGTGTATAAGCCGACACGAGTCGGAAATCATCTTTCGCACGTGTATCATACAAGATTTTACAATGCATTGTGCAAGAAAAAAAACACAGTTACATTAAAAAGGCGTATAAAATGGCGGGCTTCATAAACAAAACACATTCGCGCTGAAAAAAACATCTACTGCGCATGTGCAAAGCTGTCGAATCGCAATAAGGCAATGAGTAAAATGTATTCAGCCACGCAAATTTTTAATTAATATTTGAACGTAATTTATCAATAAAAAACAATTTCTAAAGTAATTATACTAATTATAAACGCGTTTATTGAATTGTTATTTTTATTGTTCCCTTTATATTAGTAACAATTGGTAATAAAAATATCTCAAATACTGAAATGTTAGGTTGACTGGCTGAATGATAGGCTGAGCAAAAATAAAAAAAAAACTGAAAAGTAAAAAGCACTAGTGCGGAAAAGTGCTACTTTCCGCACTGTTTGGCTGCTTAGAAAACGCTCTTTTCGAGCACATGCATTGTAAAGTAATTATACTAATTATAAACGCGATTATTGAATTTTTGTTTTTATTGTTACCTTTATATATTAGTAAAAATTGGTAATTAAGTAATTTGTAAAAATATCTCAAATACTGAAATGTCAGGTTGACTGGCTGAATGACAGCCTGAGCAAAATAAAAAAAAAACTGAAAAGTAAAAAGCACTAGTGCGGACTATTTGGCTGCTTAGAAAACGCTCTTTTCGAGCACATGCATTGTAAATATATATATAGCTGGAGCACATGTCGAACAAGTATTGGGATAAATTATATACATCAACAATATTGTAATATGTAGTAAATAATATGCATACAATATAAGTACAATAATATAAATAAATCATTATTATAAGACAACACACTCGTACATACATAATATTATAGTTATCTTAAAAGTAAAATAATAATATTAGACGTCAATTTACCTACGTCACTGTTATTTAAACTTAAAGTGATTCTTTTTATTTACACAGTAAAAACTCACGGTATTCCCTTTTAAACGTCTGTTTAGACACTATACGCCGCATCGGTGGTGGGACATCATTCCAACATTTAGAGGAACGGTAACTGAATCCTCCTCGGAAAACAGCAGTTCGATGTCTAGGAATATTAAAAACCAAAGAACAAGCTCGTGCTGTGTACATATGTTCTGAGTATCTCCATGAGAGTTTCCTATATAAGTAGTCAGGTTTTTTGGTCTTTATGATATCATGTAACTGCGTCGCATAGCACAGACGCAAT
The DNA here is from genome assembly GCA_948473455.1 of Teleiodes luculella. NCBI lineage: Eukaryota > Metazoa > Arthropoda > Insecta > Lepidoptera > Gelechiidae > Teleiodes > Teleiodes luculella. The sequence continues at coordinate 3,410,936 of OX419596.1, forward strand.
CTACTTTCCATTTTTAGAAGATTTAAATTATTAAGGTAAGGTGTTATGTGAGATCGTGGTGGAATGGTAAAACAGAAACATTCACAGGCATTTTGTACACGTTGTATAAGAGCTTGACTCCTTCTATGAAGACAAGGGCCGTACACAACTAGGCAGTAGTTCAGTTTGGACAAGACAAGCGTTTCGCAGAGCTTTATTCGCATTTCAGTTTCAATATGAGGTCTTATGCGGTACAGTACCTTCAGTCTATAGAAACAGTTACGCAATTCTTTAGTAAAGGCTAGATTTTGCCCTTTTCAATTGTGAAGGTACACAGATAGCAAAATTATTTAGACTTTCTTTTGTGCAAGCCTTCAACTAAAAATAAATATTATGGGAGATTATAATCTAGTTTCAGAAGCTCGATGATCTGGTAATTATATTTTCCATCATTAAATGGTTAACAGGATAATCGACAAACTACTGAGGCTAAACCAAGAATAGGTCTTAAAAGAGTCAGCTACAGACATAATATAACTTACACCACCTCGAGACGGTAAGAAAAGTTCTACCGTCCACTCTTCCCCTATAAATTCGGCTTTCGTATCAAATGCAATAAATAAAAAATTTTTAGGGAACATACCCGAACATGGACATAACCCATCCTGGAGAACAATGACCGCACTGAGTTCCATTATGTTCAGCCAGCGTCTTCTGAATGGGGTGGTAACCTTTCCTCCTGTCTCCGATTCCTTCGACGGTGGTGATCTCCCACCCGTGGCATGATGGTATGGTAACCAGGCACTAGTCACACAAATAAATTCTTATCAGTACTGAATCAAATCATGAAAAAAGGCGTGTAGAAGTATTTAACACTTTGGTTTGGATTAGGGATCACAGTGCTTATTGATAACTCAGATGAAGACTGTTTTCTTTAACTGACATCATGTATCTTTAGTCGCCTCGTATGACACCTATAGAAAGAGTTTGTTCGGCAAAGACACGACGTAGAAAAGGCGAAGACACGACGACATGTCCGCGCCTTGTCTGTTCGACGCTACACAGACACGGCACAAACATACCGCGATCGTGGCGAGGGAATAGGAAGGAACCTGGAACTATACGGGCAGTAGTTCGAGTATAGACAATGAGGTACGTAGGGCGATCAAAAGTTTCACACCCGCCGTACCCTAGCCTGATTTAGTGTAGCTTATGTTTTCTGAAGAAGTGTACTGCTAAGGTTGGCGCATGCTGAAACAGTTAGTCACGCCGTCACGTCTGCACACTTCTTCTTCTTCTGTCGTGTCGATGACTAGTTTTAAATTTTTGTTGCCCAATATTTCTATTTATGATTCGTAAATTAAAATTGTTTTTAACATTTGGACATTTTACATTACTTGTCTTGAATCTGTGTACCGTCACTATTTACCTAAGTATGAAGTTATGTGTAGTTTTTCAATGTATTTGTTATTCTTTTATGTATTCCTTGAGAATGAATGTGTTCTATCTATCTATGTAACTTATGCCTAGGTCTGCCTAAGCCCCTTCTACCCTTGATCCTTACTGAGTTAACGGAGAATGTCTGACGGTGGCCGTAAGCGTCCTCGTTGGTGACTGTGACCACGCATGCGCCGCAGCCACCTTCCTTGCACATGAACTTGGTGCCGCGAAGATTCAGGTGGTTTCGGATGTAGTCCACCAGAGTCAAATCTGAATCTACTTCCGAGCCCACTATAGAACAATAAAAATAATAGCATAGAAGAACATGTTCACAGCACATAGAAAAACCCAGGCATAACAATCAGTATATCAAATCTTTGAACAAAGACCCATAAGATCAATGCGTAAAGGTATCAAGTTGAACCAGAGAGTTGATTCTTCTTAAAGAGTGGGTTAAGAGGTTAACAGAGTTGATTCTATTAAGTAGGCATAATTGCTTCTTTTTGCAATAAAAATTATGTAAATTATAAATTGTCTAAAAGTATTGTGCTATTATGGTTTAGAACGGGATGAAATATTATTAATGCGACACGTAGTGGGGTGGAGTTTCTTCTGGCTGTTTTTCTCCACAGACTAATGTCACCCTCGAACAGCCAACCATGGGCAGTCTAGTCCTAATTAAAAGTAAAAATTAATTTGTGAATAAAAACCTTTCTATTTTGATATTTTAATTTTAGATTAAAAAGTTCTTTTGCTGATATAATAATTACCTTTGAAGAAAGATCATTTAATGATTAGGTAAATACAAAATTACTTACCAGAATAGTGGTCCCCATTTACAGAAAATTTTATTCTATCCATAGCTTTAGCTGACGAGCGGAACACAACTGCGATTCAACAGATTTAAAATGCTAAGAACTTAAAATTGCCAATTATTCAGTTATGTTACAGAGCAAACATACAGAATGTTATTTTTTGTGTCTATTAATAAAATAATCAATTCTTCCGATTTGCGATACAATTAACACAGAACAAGATAATGAAGCCTTAATGAAGCCATGTGAAATGTGAACCATGTTTTAGTCATGGGTAGGTATCTAGGAAGTAGGTTATACGTACGGCATTTTTTGAAAAAAAGTATGTAACGCTGGTAACGCTTATTTATTACTTCAGAACGACTGCACCAACTTGAATAATTCTTTTTTTGTTGTCGTATCTTTTACTGTCAGGACAATTTTTTTTTATTTGCAGCAAAATGATCCCTTTTTCCTACAGGAAATAACGTGTTGAGTTTTAAAGTGCAAATTGTTATCGGATAATCTTGACGTGCTGCTGATGAATCCTTAGTTTTTTTTTAAATAACAAGTAATCGAGAAATACGTTCTTAATATTAAGATTTAAAACGGGATATTCACCGTTTTAAATCTTAATATTATTATCCGTAGTTTTTTAGTGCGAGTGCCCGATATTTCAGTGCAGTTGTATGTACATAAGCCAGCACATGCGGTTGGCCAATATTGGCCATTCGCACTGCGAAATTCACCCCTACCGCTACGGAATACAAGCGCTCTCAAGCTAAACAAGTCCAGCCGCCTGTGCTGGCTCATCATCTCAGCCGAAAGACGTCCACTGCTGGACAAAGGCCTCCCCCAAGGATCTCCACAATGATCGGTCCTGCGCTGCCCGCATCCAGCGGCTTCCCGCGACCCTCACCAGAACCTCGTGGGAGGCCTGCCCACACTACGTCTTCCGGCGCGCGGTCGCCATTCAAGAACCTTTCTGCCCCAACGTCGGTTCTACGTGCAATGTGCCCAGCCCATTGCCACTTAAGTTTAGCGATTCTTCGGGCTATGTCGGTGACTCTGGTTCGCCTGCGGATCTCATCATTCCTGATTCGATCACGCAAGGAAACTCCAAGCATAGCCCTCTCCATCGATCTTTGGGTGACTTTGAGCTTTCTTATGAGGCCCATCGTTAGCGACCACGTCTCAGATCCGTAAGTCATCACTGGCAACACACATTGGTCAAAGACTTTAGACTTAAGACACTGCGGTATTTGGGACGAAAAGATATTGCGCAGCTTCCCGAACGCTGCCCATCCAAGTTGGATTCGACGATTGACCACCTTCTCGAAGTTAGATCTAGCTAGCTGGACTGTTTGTCCCAGGTAGACGTAATGGTCTACAACTTCGAGAGCGGAGTCCCCAACTTTTATTGGAGTGGGTACTACATGGGCGTTCGACATGACTTTTGTCTTCTCCATGTTCATCTTCAGACCCACTTGTTGGGAAACTCTATTGAGGTCATCGAGCATTGTGCCGAGGTCCTCCAAGGTCTCAGCCATGACCACGATATCGTCGGCAAACCAAGGGTGAGAAATGTACTCGCCATTGATATTGATGCCATGTCCTTTCCAGTTCAGAAGCTTAAAGACATCCTCCATTGCAGCGGTGAACAGTTTCGGAGAAATAACGTCTCCCTGTCTCACACCCCGCTGCAGTTGGATTGGTCTGGAGTTCTGATCCTGGAGCCGGACAGACATGGTGGAATTATCGTACAAACACTTCAGCACCTCGATATACCGGTAGTCAATTTGGCACCTCTGAAGAGACTGCAGCACTGCCTGGCTGTGCTGGCTACTGTACCACAATCACGGGACGACTATTCAAAAAGTAAATAAGTTCTTAATATGAAATTCAAGAATATTTGTTTGAACTAGTATTAGTGTAGTTTTCATAAATTAATTATTGAATACAACATACCGTAGATAAAGGATTAATGCTGTATAAATTGAAGAGAAACTTTTATAATTATAGGTCCAGCATGCAATGTGATTCCTGTTTCTTCGAATACCAAGTTGATCATATTGGTAACGTTTTTTTTCCAAATAGATTTATTAGTCAACTTACCTGAAAATCATTCCTAGTCCTGATTTAAAATGTACTGAGGCCGACCTAGTCGCCTTTTGTTGTAAATAAGCTTTTAAATACTTATATTTTTTTTTTAATCTGAAAAATGCCTTACAAAAAGTTTTTTTATTTTGGACAAGTGCCTCTACTCGGCTTACGGAGAATTTTTTTGAGATTAAGCCATTATAATTTTAGGACCGCCTTTATGACAATCTGTTGGTTTTAGGTTATAAAATTTATAATGAAAATTGAAAACTCGTAATATTGGCAGTTCCAATAGGTATCATTCTATCATATTAATAGCCCATGATATATGTCCCCACAGAGGGGCTCAAGCCCACCCCGAATGCTGACCCAGTACGGGTTGGTTTACTTCACAACACACAACCATTGAATTTCTTTGCAGGTGTGTGCAGGTTTTATCACGATCTTTCCCTTCAAAGTGTGAGCTCTGTATAAACCTACATATAATATGAATTCAAAAATCAAAAACACATTGACCGAGGCTCGAACCCGCATCACTGGGATGGAAGTTAACGGCTCTAGCCACTTGGCCACCGACGCTTCCTATCACGAACATTTAGTTAACGTTTCTCTTTAGTAATCGTATCGATTTGTATCGTCCGGCAAATAAAGCAATTATCACAAGGTCAGAACCAAGGACTGTTTGGATTGTTGGGGAGAACCTACGAAACTATTAAATTCTAATTTGCTTTGATTAATTTATGATGCCTCTCTTCCGTGCCTGAAAAATATAATATCACAAAATAAAAACCTATACAATTGAATTGAAAAAACTATCTTTCCGCCCCGCGGTAATGTGTAATCCTGACGTATATTATGCTAAAATATTGTAAAGTTTCATTACAATCCATTCTGTAGTTTTTGGGCAAAAGTGTTACAAATATCCATACATCGTCACAAACCTTCGCGTTTATAATATTAGTAGGATAGATGCACGGCAAAAGTGGGTCTATATTAAAACCCATAATTGAAAATGTATATATTGAAAATCCATAATCATTCAATGTCATAATGATTAAAATCCATAATTTTGAAACACATATTTAAAAGCCCTAAATTTAATACGAATACTGTCAGTATGTATAATAATTAAAAAATATAAATTTGACAATTATAGCACACATTTATTAAATTATTATTTTTTATCACCAAAAATGCTGTTTCTCTTATGTTCTTTTTTACCAAAATATCTTAAATTTATGATTTCGAAACATTATAGAATTATGGATTTTAATAAGTATGCTAAATAATGGTATGTATTTTTAAATTATGGATTCTAATTGTTATACTATTTAAAGTTATGGCAAGTCTGTTATGGATTTTCATAATAGGGATATTTATGTTATGCAATTTAAGGGGCACCCGGCAAAAGTAAAATTTGGTTTTAATTTTACATATTTGAAGCTTTTAATGACGGCTTAAAAAAAACGAAACAATTTTTAATTTTTAATATTTTATTTTTAATATTTAGCGCATTTATATAACAAAGCGTTGTACAACATTCACAAACATCAAAAATCCTATAAAATTATATTTACCTTTATACATCTTACGTATTAAAATAACCGTCACAACATTTAAAGCGTTAGTAATTGATCGATAGTGTGCGAATAAATGTCGCAAAACGTCAGATTCTCAAAATGGCGGAATATAGGAGTGGAATCGAAATATTCAAAAATACCAGTAAGAGCACCAGCTTGCTTCCTGCCAAACAGACTGTGTAATATTGCAGATAATAGAATCCTAGTTTCACATGAAAAAATATATTTCCATCTTTATGCACCGACAAAATACACACCAAGAACAGGCTGCCACTAAACTCTACGAAACACAAAGATATGTGTATCTAATTTCTTACTTATTTTGAAAAATTGATTATATTCCAAGTTATTATTTTTTAAAGGGTGGCGGCAGTGGCGGTGCCAATTAGCGTAGAAAGGCCCTTATAAGTTTAGGCTACCCGTGATCTTATCAAAATCCCGCTTATCCCTTCAGGGAAAAAAATATCGCTCTCTATCTATTAAAAGAAACCGCATCAAAATCCGTTGCATAGTTTTAAAGATTTAAGCTAATAGGGATATAGGGACAGAGAAAGCGACTTTGTTTTATACTATGTAGTCATTTGTTGTAATTTTAGTTTTATTGACAAGATTAAGCTTTATCCGCACTTTTATATGAATATATACGTTATAATGTGTGCATGCAAAGCGCGGACTTTCAAACAAACAATAAAGAAGGAGATCACAGAAGGAGATACAACACTTCCGTGGAATCTTCCCATAAGAAATAGTATTTAGAGTAGAATGTCATATTAGAATATTTTTATTTCACTCCTTGTTATGTAAAAACAGATAGGTACTCATTGCTAAAGACATGTTGGATAGTTAAATAAGTGCATTTTTTCCATGCAGAGATTTTTTACATTAGTGTAATCTATTGAGATAATTTTATAAATATATTTTGTTTTCAATACGATATAATATTGTAATAAAAAAACGTTTTGTAGTTATATTAACTTAATTTTTTTATGAAAACAATACTCGAATTTCAAGTTATTGCTTTCCTTCTTTCTTGAGAATTATATTATATGATAAAAGCTTGTTTGTATTTACCAAACAAAAATAAGGTGGTGTTTGCTTATTTCATAGAAAATGTCTGTAGCAATGAGTATAAATACCTTATACAAAAACATTTAGTAAAAGTACACATTTTTAGTTTTTCAACTTTAAAAAACACTCTAACAAGTATCTACATTGAATATACATTCATTAAATATTTCAATACATCCACCGTACTTAAATAGAAACATCAATAGGGTACATCAAGGTTGAATATTTTTGTCTAAAGTTACTAATAATTACGATTTTAATAATACCGTGTAACTGGTTGTTTATCCGCAAAATAGTTGTTTGTTTTGTCAAAAACTGAACAACTTTTCCTAAGGAACATAAGAAGAGATTTCAAAAATTAAATTAAACTTGCCATGTAAACGTATGACCCAAACCTTGCACGTCGCCGAGATGAAGATGCTTAGATGGTCTGCAGGTGTGACTTTACTGGACAAAGTCCCCAATACCTACATCCGCGGTAGTTTAAAAGTTCGACCCCTTCCGGAAAAACTATTAGAGGCCAGGCTAAGATGGTATGGTCATGTGATGAGAAGGCCTGAAAGCCACATGACCAGGAAGCCCCTCGAGATGCAGTGTGGACCAAGACGACGAGGTAGACCTCACCTTTCATGGCTCAACTCTATAAAAAGGGACCTTGAGGAATTGGACGTGGATCCTTTGACGACCCAGGACAGAGATTGCTGGCGAAAGATGATTAGGAGAGCCGACCCCAACTAAACATGGGATAAGGCCGGAGAAAGAAGAAGATGTAAAGTGGCCGGTACGTGAAAAGTTGAATAGTATTTTTGAGATTTCAACCTATGTTCCTTAGGAAAAGTTGTTCAGTTTCAACATTACTACTACTATGTTGTGGATAAACAACCAGTTCATTTTTACGGTGTACATAATATGTTATATATATTCCACAGAATGAAACCGCGGATTTTTATTAAAATATAATCTGTCGAAAATAAATTGATTAAATACACAAAATTGCATTATTTATGGTAATTATTTTCTGTCATAAATAACTGACTGGACAATTTATTTCATAAATAGTATTTAATTAGAATAAAGGACGATTTATTGTCATAATTTTGGTACAACTATGCGCTTGCTAGTCCAGCGAACCTCAAACATGGATCATCCATTAGGGTTACTTTTACTTTTACTTACAGTTAATGGGAGCACAGAATACAGAAAAGTGTTATTACTATACCACAACAACTACTAACAGGTAGGTAACATCCAAAAAGAACCATTTCTTACACAAATAAAGCAGCCTTTACAGAAAATGGCTCCTTTACACATCATATAAATATTACGTTTGCTAGCTATCTTGCCTCAATAGCAAGGTAGTACCTAAACATTTCTTTTCTATAATAAAATAACTATTAAAAAACAGTAAACATCGTTTGCTTGCTAATTTCGCGCAAGTCCTATACGAATATACCTACTTTAAATAAGTTAATTCCTAAAGATTCTATAAAATTATCTGCTAACTTTTACAAAACTTTGGTTCACACAAAAAAAGATTTATAACCTCTGGCTTAGGCATTTATAGAAATCATAAATATATTCATAACACACAGAATAGTACTAGGATATTTGGTAAATCTATTAACACCTAACCTACCTACAGTAGTGCCTATCGCTATAGGGTAACAATATATATTTAACTCGGATTTCATTAACTGGAAGTTTCATATTAATTTATATATATAAATATTATTATTGCAGTATTTAAATTATATTATAATTCAAATCTGACTTTTTAGAAACGCAATACTTCCTAAGAAAGGTTTATAATAAATGCATTGAATATGCGTTACAAAAAAATTTACGTACAGTAAAAATCTATTATGTACTAATATTTATTATAGTTTCGTTCCTGATTATATCACAACAGGAACTACAATAATAAAATTAACATTTTGCTGTTGGTATCCTATAAACTTCTTTTTGTTATTATAATATTTACAGGCGTTTATATATCTGATACGAAACAATTGTATACAAAAGATTTTGGAGTAATTAACGTCATAAATAACGGTAATGCAATATAAATATTTTATATGATATATAAGATATGTCATAAATATAACACAGAATATTATATGATATTTCGATGGAATTTTATGATATTTATATATAACAAGTACGCATTTTAAATATGGCGCTGATATTTGTTTAAAAATTCATTGGTGATGAATTTTGTTTCAAAAATCAGATATGTAGTAGTATTAGTAGATTTATAAGAATTTTGTAAACATCGAGTATCTAAATACATATTAAATAAATAATTATTATATGATAGTTTAATATATCGCTAATTAGCAATATATAAGTTTATAAGTTTTAAGCTCTTTATTTAACAACCCAAACTACATTCTATTCTATGTAACTATTGTTTGTAGCTTAAAATCTGTTCGTAGATTTTTGATTTGGTTCCATATTTTTTGTTTTTGGTTCTGTACATATTAAAAATAAAATATATTTTCTAAAAGCTACTAGCTTTCCACCCGTGAGCGTTACGAACAATTTGAACATCAGAAAAACCTATGTAATATAGAAAATATATAAAGAGATAGTATAAAATAGATGGAATGTTTGATATTTTCTTTTTCTTTTCAAGTCATATTATTTAATTCAGTTTTTTATATGAAATCGTGGTATATACATATAATAATATATAGTACCTACAGCTTGCAAAAAAGCTTGGAAAAAGGAGGGGAAAGTTTTGTAAGAAATATAGTAATCCAAACAATGCAAACACAAGTGCTCATCAACTCATATTCGTAATACAATTTGTTTTTGTTTTTTACTATGAATATAACCAAATAACTCAGTTTTAAAGCCCAATAGCAAGCATATCTTGCCATAACAAATACAATACAATACAAATATTCTTTATTGACACCAGTAATAAATAGGACAGTTACAACAAACAGTAGTTCATAACTTTCAGAGTTGAGCGATAATTTTGTCAACTTTTTTCTTGTTAATTTGACGTATGGCGATGTCGTATGTAATATAATATATATCGACATTGCTATTTTCTACATTTACCGAACTTTACATAGAAGCAGAAAGCTCACAATAAGTTAATAAGTTTTATCTTTAAAAGTTCCTCTCATGGTTTATGTAACTAGCCAGCACATGTAGCTTGACATGTTGACCATGAGAACGCCCGTATTCCGAAGGGATAGGGGTGAATTTCGTAGTGTGAGTGTCCCGCATGGGCTTCTGTACGTTAAAAACGGGAAAATGGTGACCCTACATACATCGATGTTTTTATTGTATGAGCTTCCAAAAATAAAATGCAATAAATGGTTGCTCATTACTGAGGTAATTAATTACACATGGTATACTTAATCCTTATATCGATTTACCTTATACGGGCGCGGTAATTGGAAATCGTCACCTCGGCTTAGTATTCAAAAAAACGCAGACCCACGTCAAAAATGCATTGTGACATTATTCCATTTCACATATATAAGCCAATAAAATACGAATATATAAATTACTAAAAACAATAATAAAAATTAACCACGGCCCACTAAGCCAGGAAAAACAATTATATTTTTTATACAATTCAACATATTTATATACTTTTTAACACAATTTAACATCAGCAGGTATTGAACGTTTCCTGCTGTTTGGAAGACTAATCTTTAAAAAGCCTAATGTCACATTTCACCGAAAGCCGGAAAGTAAGGTAAGGGGTGAATTTTTAAACATTTTAAATAATGAACACGCTATTTTGAAGTCTGGTTATTGAATAAGGCGAATATACACGGCAGTACGTTACGTGCAGAGCTTACCGAACTTATTTGTTTGAAATCCGCGCGATTACTTCACACAGACGACGCGACGCGAGGATTTTATGCAAGTTCAGCTTTCGCTCCGTAGCAAGCGAAATCGTGTGTTCTTTATTTCAATCTATTACATTTATTTTTTATACAATTCATTCTTAAATCTTTCCCCTTTAAGTATTCATCCCTCGTTGTCATTCTTTAAAAATAACTCACGTTATTGCTTCACCTGTGACATTAGGCTAAATGAATATCGGTTAAATATCATCGATCGTGTAACGTTCACAACCATTTCTACATAATAATAATGCTCGATACATATTGCACCTCTAATATAAAAATTATAATATATTCTACACATTATTTCCTTCCGGAGTATTGATTCTGTTTTTGAATTAAGAAGATACATCTTTTAAATATTGTATAGTACGGCTTGTTAACCTGAATTACGGTCCCATCTGGCAGAAAGCATGAAACTTAGCATACATATAGTAGCTTTTATGTATGTGCTTCAATGTCGATATGGAAACACGCTGAGAAATGATTACCCCCCCCCTTTTTCCCTCATTTTACCTCCCTCATTTTGTTTTTTTTCATTTTCTACAAAAACGGTAGGACTGATGAGTTTACTTTTCAAGAACCAAATAGTTGTCGATAAATTACCTACAAAATGATACTACATTTTATAGTGCTAAGATTAATATATTTCTATATACAGCCATCAACGTATTATGAAATTTTAAAAACAGGCACACTTTTTTCTTCCTTACTTCATTTATAGGAAAACGACAAGAGTGGTGATAAAATGGACTAAAGAAGTCAACTACCTTATACATTAATCTAAAAAATGACATTTATTTCATAGTCGTAAAGGCATTACTTCTAGAGTTACAGCTCACCGCGTCTGACTCAAGTACTCTTTTTTTTACCTTTTTAGAATACATCTTTCTGTTAACTTTGTTTAGCGTAGATTAGATTCAGATTTTCCAATTAGAAATAAAACAGTCCATGTACTAATCCAGGCCACAGTCTATTTACATGTAAAACTAGCTGTCTGCCCGCGACTACGCTTGCGTTGTGTTTCGACATTTCCGTATTAATTTTTAACTATCCCACTTTTTTCCGTGATTTTAAAGTATCCAACATGTTGACCGAGTATATAAGGTACCACCATGCAAAATTTCGTTTCAATCGGTCTAACAGTTTCGGAGATAAGCCCGTAGAATATACTGCGCCGTATGAGTTACTAAAGTTTTTTAACTATCCCACGGGAACATTTTAATTTTCTGGGATTAAAAGTATCTAAGATGTTGACCGGGGATATAAGGTACCACTATACAAAATTTCATTCAAATCGGTCGAATAGTTTCGGAGATTAGCCCGTGCAAAGAAAAACAAAAAAAAAATCTATAAAATCTGTACATAGAATAAAAATGCTATAAACCTATTCAAGGGGATGTAAGAAGCGATATAGTACATACCCAGATTTTTTTTTAATATTTTTGTTTCTCTGTTTGTCTGTTTGTACGGGCTAATCTCCGAAACTATTCAACCGATTTCAATGAAATTTTGTATAGTGGTACCTTATATCCTGGTCAACATCTTAGATACTTTTAATCCCAGAAAATTAAAAAGTTCCCGTGGGATAGTTAAAAAACTTTAGTAACTCATACGGCGCAGTACATTCTACGGGCTTATCTCCGAAACTGTTAGACCGATTGAAATGAAATTTTGCATGGTGGTACCTTATATACTCGGTCAACATGTTGGATACTTTAAAATCACGGAAAAAAGTGGGATAGTTAAAAATTAATACGGAAATGTCGAAACACAACGCAAGCGTAGCCGCGGGCAGAAAGCTAGTTTTACATGTAAATAGACTGTGGCCTGGATTAGTACATGGACTGTTTTATTTCTAATTGGAAAATCTGAATCTAATCTACGCTAAACAAAGTTAACAGAAAGATGTATTCTAAAAAGGTAAAAAAAAGAGTACTTGAGTCAGACGCGGTGAGCTGTAACTCTAGAAGTAATGCCTTTACGACTATGAAATAAATGTCATTTTTTAGCTTAATGTATAAGGTAGTTGACTTCTTTAGTCCATTTTATCACCACTCTTGTCGTTTTCCTATAAATGAAGTAAGGAAGAAAAAAGTGTGCCTGTTTTTAAAATTTCATAAAACGTTGATGGCTGTATATAGAAATATATTAATCTTAGCACTATAAAATGTAGTATCGTTTTGTAGGCAATTTATCGACGATGATTTGATCTCTGAAAAGTAAACTCCTCAGACGTACTGTTTTAGTATAAAATTCAAAAAACCAGAATGAGGGAGATAAAAGGGGGGGGAAAGGGGGGAAACAATAATTTATCGAAGTGTTTCCATATCGATATTGAAGCACATATATGACAGCTACATTCATGCCAAGTTTCGTACTTTCTGCCAGATGGGACCGATATCCTTATATTTTTTAGCTAGCAAGCCGTACTAGTATGCGGCTTACGTTCATGTGTGTTTTCGAAAAAATATATTGACGGTTGAGTGAAGTTAAAAATGCAAACGTCATAGGTAAATTTTTTAAAAATTTTCACGATCACAGGCATAGAGAAACACATTCTTGAATCGAAACTAATTTTAGAGCACGGTCAAAATTTGAATTCAAATATCGCCTGAGTACTGATGGTTTGATAAGCATTAAGAGTAATGAGTAGGGTAATTAAATCTCTTCTATCTCTATAGAAGAGATTTAATTTATCATTACTAAAGCTTTAAGATGAGTTACTTTACTCAAGAGCAATGCCATCTATTTTTATTTAAATCAGGTTTATTAATTAGCGTGCATTGGAAATCGCTCCCATCTGCTGAAACCAAATCTCGGTTTATAAGTATTTTCATATCCATTAGCTTTTTCTCCTTCATATACTGGGTGCAAATGACAACTTAGCAATTACTGAAAGGATATTTTCAGTCAATATTTTCGAGAATAATTTTCTTTGGGAATGGGGTTAATCGGATACACTGAATGAGCGGTATCCTTTTAGCTATTGCTGTACTGTCACTGACACAATATTTTATTTAATAATGTTATGCACGTTTGATGCTTAGAGTATTTAGGCGACTTTTAGTGAAAATTTTGTTTGCGCTAACCTTAAGGCAGTCTTAAAACTGCTTAGTATATCTTTAAGAGGTCGATTTGACAGTGCCCAAATTTGAAAGCCCAAGTTGTGTTTTTTATTCTGTGGATCATCTGTCACTCAACCGTCAAAAGTATATCTTCATGTTATAATAATATTACTTATACTCATGTTCTTAAACTATCTACCACGGACAGGATATTATTAAATTTATAGGACTCCATCTTCGTTGAACGATATCAGGTAACTTCTTATAACACAGATGTAATAGAAGTTTTCAGCTGAAAAAATAAAAAAGTTAATAATTATAGTTCTTTTCAATTTATTTCCTCAGAACACTTAATTCTGAGGGAGCCAATCATACTAATATTATAAAGAGGAAAGATTTGTATTTTTTGTGTGTGTGTGTGTGTGTGTATGTTTGTAATGAGTAAACTCAAAAACTACTGAACCATTTCAAAAAATCTTTCACCATCAGACAGAAAGCTACATTCACCCTGAGTAACATAGGCTACCTTTTACCGCGGGAAAATGCCTCATTCCCACGGGAAAAACTATTAACGCGGGCGGAGCCGTAACGGAAAGCTAATAATGAATAAAATAATTTTGAATTTTTGTCCTTACCAAGGAACAAAAGCATTGCGATGACGTATCCAGCGTCCATGTGGAAGAGCGTCTTCAGGAAGCCGATGATGAAGAGCACCAGGAATACGATCCAGAATATGCAGTAGTTCTTCAATATGTAACGTCTCTCCTGGAAATTGATAATCGTGAGCTTTAACCCTTTAACAGCAAAACAACTTTAAAAAATGCATACGTTTTCGACTTTCTGTTGAGGGTATAAGGTTAAAATTTTAAAATTAAGGTGACAATATAGTGGGCACTACCTTGTAAAGGTTTAAGAACGTATATTGAAGGAAACCCGTACCAATCAGTGGATCTACGAGAAATAAGTCTCCCACCAGTGGGACAATTTGGTGGGACCATGAAAAACGGCGGGAAATATAGCATCGTAAAGAAACCTGCACACACTCTACACTTGTAAAGAAATTCAAAGGTTGTGTGTGAATTTGAAAGGCTTGTGTTTTATCTGCCAAAGTTTCATAATGTTGTAGATATAGACAATCAGTTTTTTTTAAAACAAATGAATACTCGCCGATTCTTCATTTTTAGGGTTCCGTAGCCAAATGGCAAAAAACGGAACCCTTATAGATTCGTCATGTCTGTCTGTCTGTCTGTCTGTCTGTCCGTCCGTCCGTATGTCACATCCACTTTATTCCGAAACTATAATACCTATACTGTTGAAACTTGGTAAGTAGATGTATTCTGTGAACCGCATTAAGATTTTCTTACAAAAATAGAAAAAAAAACAATAAATTTAGGGGGTCCCCATACATAGAACTGAAACTAAAAAAAAATTTTTTTCATCAGAGCCATACGTGTGGGGTATCTATGGATAGGTCTTCAAAAATGATATTTAGGTTCCTAATAACATTTTTTTCTAAACTGAATAGTTTGCGCGAGAGACGCTTCCAAAGTGGAAAAATGTGTGTCCCCCCCTCTAACTTCTAAAATAAGAGCATGATAAAACTAAAAAAAATATAATGATGTGCTTTACCATGAAAACTTCCAATAAAAATTGGTTTGAACGAGATCTAGTAAGTAGTTTTTTTTTAATACGTCATAAATCATAAACCGCAATTTACCTTTCACTATTATTAAAACATCGATCAAAGTCACAACGAACAACAAAAACTTTTATATTATGTTACTGGCTGCTACGAAACCCTTCATGGGCGATTCCGACTCGCACTTGGCCGCTTTTTATTATAGTCTAAATTCGATCACGTAATTTTATGTTCACTTACCTTATAAACAGCGTAAACCAGTATCAAATCCAGTAGACACTTAAGAAGCAGCAAAATAACTAAGAGTATGACTATGACGTATACCACAGAAGACATGGCACCCTCCACCACGGCTTCCGGGGTCCGTCTGATGTCCTCGGAGAATGAGATCAGCAGGCAGTGTAGAAGGAAGCTCAGGACCTAGAATTAATACAGGAACTTGATAATATTATCTTGATCTTGATAATATTATCTTTATTTTGGACTGGTGGAAAGTCCAGTTATATTAAACATACTAGTCATACTAAATTACTAATATTATAAAGAGGAAAGATTTTTATTTTTGTGTGTGTGTGTGTGTGTGCGTGTGTGTGTGTGTGTGTGTGTGTGTGTATGTTTGTAATGAATTTTAGGAGCTAATACTTTATTATTATTACTACATACATACTTACCTACTGTTAATTAGTATAAGATTATATCCAGTTATATTCATGTGAAAGAGCGGAGCATATTCCCACTACAAGTATTCATAATTACCTACTTACTGGGAAGCTTCAGCATCATTTTATAAATGTAAACTTGAGCAATAAAATATTTTTCATATTTTCATTTTCAATGAATAAACTCAAAAACTACTGAACCGATTTCAAAAATTCTTTCACCATTAGAAAGCTACATTCACCCTGAGTAACATAGGCTACTTTTTATTACAGAAAAATGCCTCATTCCCGCGGGAAAAAACAGTTAACGCGGGCGGAGCCGCGGCGGCAAGCTAGGTCATAAATATTTGGGGACATCTCACACACCGCACACGACCATCTGACCCAAAGCAGAGCCTGTACTGTGGGTGTCAGACAGCTGATAGAGATACGTATATAAATATACAACATACGGACACAAGGCAAACACAAGAGCTCATCACACAAATGTTTGCCCTGGGCGGGATTCGAACCCGCAAATCAAGTGGATTAAGGTCTGGAATTCTGCATGATGATGATTTTGTATTGTATGGCAATTTGCTAAATAAACTTTTATCTATCTATCTATGATGATTATTATAGATAGATTGCAATTAACCGCAAAATAGTTGCCCGGTATATTCTTGAAGGTCAAGAACCATACTAAAAAGGGGTAAGACACCTGCTTCTTTAAAAGGTTCAAAGATTTCTGTCTGAATATTCATCTAACCACAAAAAAGTTGAATACACGTTAATCGCTTGTCAAAAAAAATCCTGGTATGAATAAACTCACAATTTTTAGACACGCACTCAACACATGTTCAACTTTTTGCGGAAAAACATTTAAACATCAAATACTAGTTACCAAGTACTTACCGAATTCAAGATTCCCATAAAAATACATCCTGTTCTCAAATTAAAAACGAAACAAAATTTATCCAAGACTGGAAGCTCCATTTTTTTTTTTTATAAATTTAGATCACATTAACTTTATGTCCACTGTCAAAACATGTTGCCAGTTACACCGCACTGTATTTCTATATATTAATTGGTTTGGGATTCGGGTAATTTGGACATATTTGGGACGAAACATAGAAGCTTCAGTAACCAGTTCTATTGAAACATACTGTGATACTAAGAACAGATTGGACCTGTTAAGGGCAAGTTTTACGGAAATTTAACTATGATAGCATTTATATATTTATTTTTCTTAAAAATAATTATCTTGTACGTGTCCTTCGCCAAGAACCAATCTTTGCAATTATCGTAATCCGTGGAGCCATTATTTAGATAGTATTATTATTATTTATTTATTTATTTACTTTATGCTACTACTTTAGTTTAGTTAGGTCTCCCTGTGAGCATACTAACTACTAGAACTCTGCTCAGACCGTTAGAAAAAAGAGCGTGTCTTTACGTATGTATGTATAAAAATAGTATAATAATAAGGCAGATAGCTAGCAGCAATTTGTTAGACTTCGTAATTGGCTCTTTAAGTTTGTAAATTAGTTTTGTAATTAATTTATATCGGGTGTGCATCTCTGATATCAGAATAGGAATATACATCTCTGTCATACTAATATTATAAAGAGGTAAGATTTGTATTTTTGTGTGTGTATGTGTGTGTGTATGTATGTTTGTAATAAATAAACCCAAAAACTACGGAACCGATTTCAAAAATTCTTTCACCATTAGAAAGCTACATTCACCCTGAGTAACATAGGCTACCTTTTACGGCGGGAAAATGCTTCATTCTCACGGGAAAAACTGTTAACGCGGGCGGAGCCGCGGCGGAAAGCTAGTGGGTAATATAATACATCTCTGTCGGTATGAAGTTTATTTGTTTGAATAAATAAATAAATAAATGTATGTAATATAAGTTTCCAGTCCAGTCTTCCCCTTAAGGAGGCTGCACGGAGCATGCGCACTCCAGTTCGAGTCTCGCAATCGATATGGCACATTCTTTCCGCTGAAACGCCTTCTATTAATTACTCGATTTGTTATCTGGCTCATGTAATTAATTTCGGGTCGTAGAATACTCGAGCACGTTTGAAATTCAACAGCTATAAGACATGTAGATAAATATCAAATGCTATTACATTTGACATTTGACATAGCCCGAAGAATCGCTAAACTTAAGTGGCAATGGGCTGGGCACATTGCATGTAGAACCGACGGCCGTTGGGGTAGAAATGTTCTTGAATGGCGACCGCGCGCCGGAAGACGTAGTGTGGGCAGGCCCCCCACGAGGTGGACCGACGATCTGGTGAGGGTCGCGGGAAGCCGCTGGATGCGGGCAGCGCAGGACCGATCATTGTGGAGATCCTTGGGGGAGGCCTTTGTCCAGCAGTGGACGTCTTTCGGCTGAGATGACATTTGACATAAAATTTGATCAAAAACAGCCTCTGTGATCGAGCGGTCAAATACTCGCCTCACGATACGGATTTTCCGGGTTCGAATCCCGGTAGGGACTCGTCGAACAAATATCAATTTGTGAGACATTCCCCAGTTTGGTGGTTTGCAGGCTGAATCACCTGATTGTCCGAAAAGAAAGATGATTCCGTGCTTTGGAAGGCACGTAAAGCCGTTGGTCCCGGCTACTATCTGCGGATGTAGTCGTTACATGAGCCATGTCAGAAGTCAGGCGGCTCAATGATTCTGACACCAGGGTTTGTGAGGTATTCTGTATAGATATCATCATCTATCGTCATTATTTTTATACGTATCTATATATACCTACTACCCAAAAAAAATTCTTCCTTACTCTGTTTTATCACTAATTTAGCCGGAAAACCGACACTATAAAAGCAGCCCCTAAATTTCGTCAATCATCAATCATCTTTTATTATAATTCCAGCATAAATAATTTATTTATTTATTGAAATTACGTGAAAATGGTCATTTGTTTCACACATTGTTTCCCGTTTATGTTTTCAGCGTACCTACAATTAACTGTAAAAAAAATTCGCACCTGTTGGTTTTCACATCATTTCAGTACGATTCAATTAAAGATATATACAAAGTGATGGTTTTTCACACATTTCCCTTCTGCACATTGACTTGAAAAATATATAGAGAACGGTAGTCAATTTTACAGGGAATCAGAAAAAATAACACCTTAACTACTCGGCACTACCTCTACAAGCTCACCCTTGTATACTTAAATGTATATTAATCATCTTCATCATCATCATCTCAGCCGAAAGACGTCCACTGCTGGACAAAGCCTCCACCTCCTCCCCCAAAGATCTCCACGACGATCGGTCCTGCACTTCCCGCATCCAGCTTGTACATAAATAAATCTATAATAATAATAAATAGTTCAGTTATAAAAATAACATATTCCGGCGGTCATTTACCAACTAAACTATATTACAATGGTTAAAATGTTTAGATAGTAAGAAGAAGATGGTTTAAAACGAAAAAAAATTTAAAGTTACAAAATTAACTAATGCTACGAGTTATTTCGTAGCGCTGCTGCTATCGAAACGTAGAAATGCGAAGGCACTCACTGACACAGTTAAAAGCAATTTAAAAGCTTGAAAATTTTATGTGTAGTCACACAATTTCAAGTTCTATCAATTTTCTTTCCTTTATAAACGTACCACTTTACAATCAACCATTAGAAAGTAAGATTGTTGCACATACTTTGTCGTCTACAATTACAACTTAATAAAAATGGTGCACCAGATAGATTGCTTTAGGAAACACTTACTATTCCTTAAATACCTCGGCATTTGGTCAAGTGAAGATGAAAAGTTTCGTTACTACAGCGTTTACTCCAAGATAGTTGTATTTTTGTTTATTGTGTTGTATGATTTTCTTTTAACTTTGAATTTCTTTTACATTGAACGGCAAATGGATCATATTGTCGAAGAAATGATCCTATATTTTACTATACTCTCTATCATATCTAAAACATTCACTTTTATAATTCTGCCGCAGAATTTCACCAAGATCCTTTCCACACTTGAAAGCAGTATCTTTCAACCAGACCACGAAACGGAAAGAGAAATAGTTACAAGAGCAAAAAAGAGTAATGTTTTTTATTGGAATATGTTTGCTATTTTTTCAGTAACCAGCAATATGTCTCACGCTTTGGTTCCTTTCATATTACACGTCACTTTAGGACATGATTTATACTTACCCGTATGCACATACGATTTCTTATCGGAAAATTTAAGGCAGAGATTCATATATCCCTTATATTTCTACCAAATCATCGGAATTCACATTAATATGTGGTACAACGTGAACATCGATAGCTTCTTCTTGGGTATAATGAATTTAACGATTGCCCAGATAGAAGTTCTTGACATGAAATTGAGAAATGTCACAGAAAGAGGGTCGAGAGAAGGCGAATCTATTGAAGAAAAAGAAGAATCTTATTACTTAAACCTTAAGAAGTGTTTTATACATTACGAAGAAGTGGCAAAGCAAGTATATTTTTTTAATGTCTGCAAAATTGTTAGAGTCTAATGCGAGTCGCAGTCGAGAGATACGATAATGCCATAGTAATACCGTCAACTACAAAAGTTTGAGTTTGCCTAGTGTCTTAATATTATTTAGTAGGTATATTAATCAATCATATTCTAAGTATATCTTTTTATGAATAACTAGCTGTCCGCCCACGGCTACGCCCGCGTTTTTAAGCATTTTTTTCTCTCCGTAAGAACCATCCTCGTACTTCAAGGAATATTCTAAAAAAAAGATTTTGCGAAATCGGTTCAGCTGTTCTCGAGATTTGCGCTTAACAACACATTCAGCGATTAATTTTTATATTTTAGAGATAGAAAATAATATACTTCAGCTAGTTGATTGATAGAAGTACGCTGTGGCTATGAGATGTATCCATAAATTATGGTCATGAAGTATCCTACTAATATTACAAACGCAAAAGTTATAGGATGGATTTTTTACTTTTTTAAGCAAAAACTACTGAATGGATTGTAATGAAATTTTACACTTAAACATTAAAATTACTTTTACATATAGGCTACTTTTACCGCGTGAAAATCCCTGATTTCCACGGGAAAAACTGATAGCGCGGGCGGAGGCACGGGGTGGAAAGCTAGTATTTTTAATATCTTGCTTACGTAAAGCTAACCAAGGTTGGGTTAGCTCAACAGTGGACTGTCATAGACTGTATGGTATGGCGGGCCTATATTACTATAACTATTCCGCTACCTACTCTACGACTGATGCGCCATTTATGCGTATGGGTGGGATTGCTACTCGAACCATAAACTGAAGTAGTAGTAAACTGATTTTGGTTTTAACCATGTCATTTTATTTTGCAGGTTCTGTGGTCTAATCGAGGAAACATTCAGCTACACCTTGTTCGCACAGTTCAACATTGCGTCCGGCGTTATTTGCGTCTGTTTGTTCCGGCTTACATTGGTAAGTTAAATTACATCATAGTTGGCCGCCCGCGGCTAAGCCCGTGTTGTTTTTTGACATTTCCGTGCAGTTTCCCGTAGGAATGAGATATTTTCCCGCGGTAAAAACTATCTAATATGTTAACCGGGTATATAAAGTACCACCTTAAAAAATATCATTCAAATCGATCCAACAATTTTGGAGATTAGCCCGTACAACAAAAGAAAGAAGCGAGAAAATATCAATTTATTTTGCAAATTTTTTGTTACTCTGTCTATTTGTCTTGGTACGGGCTAATCTCTGTAACAGTTAGACCCATTTGAATGAAATTTTGCACGGTGGTACCTTATATCCCCGGTCAACATCGCGGTTAATTTCAATCGCGAAAAATTTAAGTTTTCCCGTGGGATAGTTAAAAATTACTACGGAAAAGTTGAAAAACAACGCAGGCGTAGCCGCGGGCAAGCTAGTTCATTATATTTCCATGTGCCTCTGCAACTGGCTTGATAATATTTGTTGTTGGCAGCCTCTGACGCCGGAGTATTTCGTGTTTTTGATATCCTACGTGATCATCATGGTCCTTCAAATCCTGATCCCATGTTGGTTTGGGCACCAAATCACCGACAGGGTAAGTCTTCACCAATCTATCGGAACGCTTGCTTGCACCCTTTCTTGCACCCATGTGTATCATGGTATTGGTTGGCTGGCTGTCAGTTTTTACCTACACAAATAACTCAGTAGTTAGTACATACGGCTGGACATGTTGACCTTAGGAGCGCCCGTATTCCGTAGCGGTAGGGGTGAATTTCATAGTGCGACCAACCGCATGTGCTGGCTTCTGCATCTAATTATCTCCAACTACATTCCTTTTTTTCCCTACACTGCGCACTGACCTGCAAAACTAAGCATCAGCATAGTATATAATAATAGTACATCATCAGGGCGATCACGCACCACGTCCGGTTCCATTCCGAATCCGAGAACGTCCATACAAATGGTCTCGGACGGAAAAAAATATAATAAATGGACTTTCTTGGATTCGGAACGGAATCGGATGGTAGTGCTAACAGTTTTAAAATGGGAATAATAAAATTCTCTTAGTAGGAGGTACACAAGAGAATTCATCATCATTATCATGTCCCCCACATCCCATCGTATCCGGTGACGGCGATTTCAGAAATAGTTTTATGTAAGGTTGTTGCCGCTGTAGTGGGCCCTTATATGACTAAAAAAAAGAAATTAAAGTATTCGACTAGTTTATTATAGTAACGTTTTTTTATATTATATCTCTAACTCTATATACCTATAATTTAGAAAAAAAAGTGTAGAACTTAGTTTTGCAAGTCAGTGTATTAATTAATCATCATTTCAGCCTATAGACGTCACTACTAGACAAAGATCTCCACAACGATCGATTTCGCAACCAGCGGCTTCCCGCGACCCTCAACCACCCTCAACTCACTTTTTTTATATAATTTGACTTCATTACAGAGTGTCCAGCTAATGCGCGCGGGTTATGCGTGTGAGTGGTATCCCAGGCCTCGCCGCTTCAAGTCCAGCCTCCAGGTGTTCGTGATGCGAGCATCCCGCCCATTGGCCATCACGGGGGGAAAGATATTCCCCTTGTTCTTGTCCACATTTACTTCTGTAAGAATTATGCCAGACGTGCGTAATTTTTAAGTCATAAACAAGTATAGATGTGCCATTGGGAATATTTCCACCATTCCCGGGTTTTCGTTCCTAGGAATATTCCCAAAGGAATTTGATGTTTAAGCTGGCTAGATGTGGTAGACCGGGTTGGTGCTTTCTAGTTAGGTACCTAACGACCCGACCGGCCCTACAGATCTCACTGACTCGTCCTATTTGGCCTCAAACATAAAGTACCATTCTTGTGTATGAATATTCCCGAGAACGGCACATCACTAGTTATGAGCCGCGTTTTTTTCATACAAATTTAAACTCATTTTTCGTCGCCATGTGTTCGAAACAGGAATTTTGTATGAAAACGAATGTAGCAGAAATTGTGTGACGTAAAAAACGCGACTCATAAAATTTGGGTCGTCTAGGTTTCACCCTAAGTGTAAGCTTTTATACTTATAACCTTGTAATATAACAATGACCTTGACTTGGGTCACAAAATTTGGTCAAAAGCCTCGAAGTCTAAGTTTCAAAGCTTCCTTTTAGTATATTTTATTTACAAACAATTAATAAGACGCAAAATTTAAGTTGCGGTTCTTTATTTTCATAAGGGAAACGAAAAGCAAGAAATATGATAAACTTTAATGTTGCAACATTATTTTATTATTATTTTAAAGTGCGTCATATTACCTAATTGCGTCACTTCTTTTTCAGATCGCCAATTCGGCATATTCATTCTACACTTTATTGCGCAACGTGTAAAGTACAAACTAAGGAAGTTTCAAGCACTTTCGAGGAAGATTTTTTGGCATCGATAAATATAAATAAATAAAAAAGTTTAATTTAAGCTTTATTACTATGCTATGTCCTCATACATATTTTTTAAATATACCTAACACGTTTTAAATATTTTAAAATAAGTAACACAACACTTCGGTGTAAAAAGTGTAGTTAAAATATGTTTAAGTAACACAAAAATAAAAACTGCATCTCATGTCTTTCTGACCAAAACATTTTAGTGACTCTATACGGGAATTACAAATTTGTAATAAGGAAGTATTCAAATTAAGTAGGTACACCGTCCGTACTGTCAAGTGCTAGATAAGCTGAACACACGCACTGCGATTTTGTTCCTTATGCTATGGACATAATAATATATAACAACAGCGCAAAGTGAAAACTGTTCAGCGTAGAGCGTAGCATACTTTTGACTCTACAAAGCAAGAAATGGTTGGTATAAGTTTTTTGTTAATATTGCACAGTAGCTGTCCGCCTCGGCTCCGCTCGCATTAACAGTTTTTCCCGTGGGAATGAGGCATTTTCTCGAGGTAAAAGGTAACCTATGTTACTCAGGGTGCATGTAGCTTTCTAATGATGAAAGAATTTTGGAAATCGGTTCTAGTTTTTGAGTTTATTCATTACAAACATACACACACACAAAAATACACATCTTTCCTCTTTATAATATTAGTATGGATAATTAAATCATGTATTATCACAAATTACGTATAGGGGCGGCGCACGGCGCGCCATTATCCTTGCGACATAACAGCTCCGCTTAAACAGCAGTACGCTCCGCTTATCAACAAACTCGCTTTCAGAGTTTCACTTGCATACGAGGTCATGTCTCGGCTTCTGAATGACTGAATGAACGTATACCTCTCAAACCGTTATTATATTCTGTGGTGATTCAGCTACAGCACACACACACGTATGTACATTGGAGTGCATTAGTGTGCGTGCCGTTGTCGTAATCGCCCGTGTCTTTCCGTTTGTCAATGCCATAGTAATCGCGATGTTGTGTGGCAAGCGAGTGTGTTCTAGTGTGTTGATCGTGTTTTGTTTAGCACACGTGTTTGGCTTGCGGACCGGTAAGATTTTTTATAAAGCGACAGAATTGACTTCTTTTTCGTAGAATTGACTTCTTTTTCGTGTCGTCGATTTGGCAACTATTTATACAGCACTTGTTTTAATTTTTTAACAATAAAATGAAATGTGGTTCTGTTATTGAATTGTATTTCGCTTCATTCTCTTCGTTGCAAATGAATCATGTGTGTACCTAAAGCAAAGTCAGCTGATAAACCTAAACACCTATAATTATTGATTGGTATAATATATAATTATTTTATTCGATTTTTAAGTAAAAAGACTAGGCATTCGGCATTAAAATGCAATTCAATTCGTCACCATGTTTTCTCAGCAGCTTACTTAGGTAGACCTTGTAGAAAATTATGTGTCACGAATTAAAAAATTGGGTTACCAAGACTAATTTGCGATGATACCTACATTGTAAACCCCGTAGACGTCTGATCTGATGAGCAACACATGTATCAACTGTGCTCCCCAACCCGCACCTCAAACGTAGTCAAGCAGGAAGAGTACTTTAATTTATTTACTTTCAACGGTGTAATAAAATAAACGTGTTATATTCATACTTATTTTAACTAAAAACAATTCAGTTCTAACTCGTTGTAGAGAAATTTTAAATGCAAATGCACATTTATGCAGTTGTATCGACTAATAAAGTATATTACGATTCTTTGCATATCTTATTATCATAATATATCCATGAATTTATCAGTAAATATAATTAACATTCAGTCGCCTGAATAATAATATTTTAATCCACCGGTTATCAAGAAAATTTTATACGTGCCCAAGAACAGTGTGCGAATCAGTTATTTTAGTGTGCAATTAGTGTTTGTTTGAGGCTTTCACGATTTGTTTAACGATACCTATTTAAAATTATCGCGTAAGACTCGTAAATATTTGTATATTTACGGGTCTTTACGCGATAATTAATATTCTAATCTTTAATATTTTTAATAATTAATCTTTCATATTTTGTAATAATGTGCACTTATTATTCCTATTTCTCAATTCTATTTGATGTTCTTGGGCATAGTATAAAATGTTCTTGATAATAGGTAGATTAATATAACTAAACATTGGTTAGGTTAGGTTTAGTGTGCGAATCAGTTGTTTTAGTGTGCATTTGGTATTTTTTAATCTTATAGTATATCAATTTAAATACAACCCGTGGTTTTTCTTATTGCTGGTAGAGAACATTAAATATGAGAGTAGTAATATCTACTTCAAAATTCTAACATAAAATTTGTAACTGGTCAGTGTCCGTACTCATTTTAAGATAGGACTACAAGGGAAATCATAATATGTACTTAATTTTTTCGTCAAAACATCACGCAAAATCTACTCCACCAAATAAGATGCAGTTTTCAAGATTATGTTTCTGGATTACAAACCTAAAACGAAGGCTAGAATTTACTGCGGGAAAATACCTCATTCGCATGGAAAAAATCCCGTTCCCACGGGCAAACTGCTTAAGTGGCGACTATTTTAACTAGGTAGGGTAATGAAAATAAGTGTTAGCAAACAAAGCTTTCCAAATGCAACAAGCGACAAAAAAAACTCACTAAATTATTTGATTGGCTTTCAAACAATGGACGGAAAGATTAGACAAATAATAGACAGATGAATGTTCGTACTTACATACAATCAAACCATTAAGAATGGCCTTACCGAACTTGCAAGTCAAATTAAAAGGTATTGGTGACGTTATACAGTCAGTAACCAGCACTCCTGGTGACACCTTGTTCGTATGGAGTCGTCCAGGCTGCCAAAACAGGTATTTTACTCTGATCTTAGTTCAGGTAAACGTAAGCCAGGCGGACAGTACCTGCGTTACAGGGATGTATTAAAGCGTCACTTGACTGCAATTGGCATATCTCCTGAGTCATGGGAGAAGCTTGCAACTCGGAGGTCGGAATGGCGAACTGATGTCAAAACGGGTTTAGAGAACTTTGAGCGCGCCCGTCTTGAAGAACTTGACTATAAACGCCAGATTCGGAAAACTCGACCCAAGCCCAACTACAACTACACATACAATTCGAGCGGGTCTCTTTACTGTGCTACTTGCAATAGGATTTTCAAAACCAAGTTTGGTTTTGCTAGTCATGCTCGCGCTCATGCAAGAGCCCAGTCTAACATTGTCTAAGGGTGTCGCCGTCGACGGATACGTCTGGGAGGATCATCATCATCAACCAGCACACACATGCAGCAAGCTATAGCAAAGGGTAATAAAACTACCAAGACCAAAGTGTCCGATAATATTGCCTACTGTCTCGTATTTAGAAGACATCTAGATCTGTAAAAAGAAGGATCAATATCAGCACTCGCAGTTAGCTTGCTTGCTTTATATAGCTTCCGAAGCACGGAATCATATTTGTTTTCGGACTAACAGGTGTTTCAACCTGCAATGTCTGAACCAAACTGGGTAAACTCTCATAAAGTGAATTATGTTTATAAAATAGATTAGTATTAGTTCGTCAACGATGTGTCTATATAGCCGGTTGCACTTGCTTCTCTACCTGAATCAGATCAATAAAAGGAATTTTCCAGGACCTTAATCGTTTCACGTACGTGAAAGATAAGACAGATAAGATATCCATATCAACTAGAAAACTCGTGAAGTTAAAACCAAAATCTTTGTTTTCACTCGTGATTCTAACTCACAAACCCTGATGTCGAAATTGTTAGGGCACCTTAGGCTTCCGACATAATTAAATACGATAATCCTACTTATCAAGCAAGTCATAATCATAATTTGAAACTTTCTCAAAGTCTAAAAATTGCTGGGTCATTTACAAGCGTATTTATATCGGGATCGACTTTAATCGCAATTGTTCAGTTTTCAGTTTCATCAGCTGAACTACCCAGCAGGCTTCACACCACTAACAACATAACATACACTTCTAACATCCTACTAATATTATTCATATTATAAACGCGAAAGCGTTTTTTTTTTATTTTACAAACAAAGTTTTGTGAAGATGGATGGATAAATGGATGAACGTTTGTTACACTTTCACGCATAAAATACTGAATTCCCACGGGAAAAAAACCGTTAGCGCACTCTGCAGGCGGAGCCGCGAAGCAGAAAGCTAGTAGGTACTATGTAAACTGCATTTTATATTTCAGACCAACAATACTGGAAAGATTTAGCAAAGAACGAGTTAGAAGAAGCTCTGAAAGTGCAATGGAACTTGAACACAGCGAAAAATGTGATACTCTTCATAGGAGATGGCATGGGCCCCAATACAGTCACTGCAACCAGAATTTACAAGGGCGGGGAGACGCACAGACTGACTTATGAGACCTTCCCACATGTGGGACTGTTGAAGGTAAGCTTGATAATATTTTTTAAATTAAATATAACAGCATCAAAAAGATCATCTTTTGATTGAATAGCATTATTAGATTTATTAGCATCCAAGCTTTTATGTATACTTCAATGTTTATTAGGTATACGGTTCACCGGTAATGGAAGAGCCCATGGTCCAAGAAAACAAGCTACGTCATTTTGCCTGTTCATCCTTGTCGAATGCGTGTAATAGACAAGGATGAACAGCGCAAAATGACGTAGGCTTGTGTCAGTCACGTGGTCTAATTGTTAGATCTTGTTTTCTTGGACTGTGGAAGAGCCCAATACTGGTGGAGAAAGAAACATAAATGTTGAAACAGTTGTTAAAAAACTGTTTAACAAAAAACTGTTTGTTACGCTTTCAATTCAACCATAAACCACTGAACTGATTTTGGTAAAAAATGGTACAGAGATAGAATAGACCTTGATGGAGGACATAGGCTACCTTTTACCGCGAGAAAATACATAATTCTCACAGGAAAACTTACATTCAGTCATCCCCTGTTTTCTTACCCTTAGGGATGAAATATTTTTTTCAAATTTATATTGTCCCAAAAAAAGAATTATCAAAATCAAAATACTCTATAAAAAGTTATGCGTGGTCATACATCGAGGGTCGCCTGTGAAAACCCGATAAGTACCCCACTTTGGCAAAATGAGTTATTTATACTACCATAGAGTACTTTTCGAGCTCTTTCTAATGGTGTAGTCCAGTAATCGATATTTAAAGTGTAAGGCTTTAATCGTTATGTCAAAACCCAATATCTTATACCCTTTTTATGGACTTATGAGAAGAAGAATACTTTAAAGTGTGTTATACGTCAAAATTAATGAAATATTTTCTAGCAGAATCAACTATTACTTGTTATGGGCTTTTTGAAAATAGTATTTACAAAACAATAACATCCATTCATAGAGGTAAAACCCATTAAAGTGAGTTATAAATACAAATATTGTATTTTTTTCACAAACAGTAGAGTTATGACTTGTTATTGGGTTTTAGCAAATATATTTACTTATCAACACCACTAATTTTATAAGATGCAAAACCAGGTAAATATTATTCTTGAGTTTCATAAATTCAGTTTTTTTAATATCCGTAACTGTCATGTTGACTAAAAACAAATAAAAATGATGAAATACGCACCGTCCGTTGTTAATTCAAACTCAGAACCCTGAAAACCCATCCTGAGCTGCGAAAACGATTTGAAAGCCAAGCAAAAGGAGTAGGTGTGCACGATTACAATGATTGGTTCGTGAAAGCTGTCCGTATAACAGGATCCAAGTTTTTAAAGACCCGTCGTACAATTAATGAAAACAAAAATATTTCTTACTCTATCCTCAGGGTTATGGAAGATGGAGGATGGTTCTTTTGTCCCAGATAATGCTGACAGATCTTAATAGACGGATCGTATTAAGGAAGTAATTGAGCGTAACGAACTGTGATTGTGAGCTTGAGCTACAGGAAGAAATAAAGGTATTCTATGGACAGCTGTACACGACAACACGAACACCTGTCAGTATTCAAACTGCAACTGACGCCAGAGGTGAGCTAATCCGACACTATACTGAAGACATCACGGATACGAGTTTAGAATCGCTCTCAAAGTTTTAAAACAACAAGACCTCGGGCGATGTCAGAAAAGCTGCTGAGCTTCTGAAGGCAGGTGGTATACCGGTTTTGGAAGTACTTCAGAAACTGTATAACTCTGTCATCTTTGAAGGTACAAAGCCGTAGGCATGACACAGATATGTAGTGGTCTTCTTTATTAAAAAGGGCGATAAACCCTTCTTAAGAATTATAGACCCATCTCACTTCAAGGTCATGTCTACAAATTGTTTCCGAGTGTACTCACGAATCGCAGGTTTGACAACTTCCAGCCTCAAGAACAAGCCGGTTTCCCAAAGGGCTACATTAAAATAAACCACTACACGCTGCAGAAGGTTATACAGAACACTGAAGAATAACCAGACATTATTCATGGCGTTCGTGGACTACAGAAGGCTTTCGGTTCAATAGAAATCTGAGCAGTGCTGGGATCTCTTCAGAGGTACCAAATTGACTACCGGTATATCGAGGTGTTTGTATGAGAATGCTTCCATACCTGTTTAACTCCAGGATCAGACCTTCAGAACAATGTAGCTGCAGCGGGGTGTGAGACAGGAAGAAGTTATTTCTCCAATTACTTTTCACCGATAAATTCTCTATCTTAAAGCTTCTGGATTGGAAGAGGCATTAATGTTGATACTATCAACATTGATGGTGGATACATATCTCACCTTGAGTTTGCCGACATATTATTCTCATGGCTAAGACCTTAGAAGACTTGGACACAATGCTCGATGAACTCAATAGTCTTCTGAAGATGAACATGGGGAAAACAAAAGTAATGTCGAACGCCCATGTACCTAAGTAGAAACTACTTACTACTAATAGTGGTTACCAATGACCACTCCAAAAAAGCATTCAGCATTCAGCTGGAAAGCGTTCGGAAAGCTGCCATTATGTTTTCAACCCAAATACTGCAGCTCAAGTCAAAGGTCTTTGAACAATGTGTGTTGCCATGCCAGTTATGACTTCGAAACAGATCCGAGACGTGGTCGTTAACAATGAGCCTCTTAAGAAGGCCCAAAGTTGCTCAGAGAGCAATGGAGAGGGCTGTGCTTGGAGGTTCCCTGCGCGATCGAGTTAGGAATGATTAAGATCCGCAGACAAACTAAAGTAACCGACATAGCCAAAAGAGCTGCTAAACTTAAGTGACAGTAGGCGAGACACATTGCACGTAGAACCAATGGCTGTTGGAGCAGAAAGTTTCCTGAATGCCGAAAGGTGTAACGGGGGCAGGCCCTATAGGTCTCAGAATCACACCTGAAACCCGAAACGATAATTAAACCTACCTTCTGTTAATTTTAAGTTGCTTCAAGGACTGGAACCTTTATACTGTAGTCAGCTCTCAATAAGTGTCGCTAAAAGCTACATTTATAAGCTATGTGCGCGAAACAGATCATCCCGGAAGAACTTCACCGCTGGATTTAAAGCTTAAAAACGATAATAATGAAACTGCGCTGGATACTGATGATGACGATTACAATTATTTCTTTTTTTGATAATTTTAAGTAAGTAATGATGATGATGGAAGATGTTTTTCAAAGAAAAATATCAAGTATAAGTCCTAAAAACTGGTTTTGTTTCCGTTCTAAAACCCTTTAAGTATGCACCTTACTCAAAATAAACATTTTTTATAGGAAAAGTAAATACAATTTGAAGTTGTAATTAATCAAACTTGATTTAAGAATATATTTTGCAATTTATTACTTACTTTTACTCTACTTTTTACAAGATTTAAGTATGGTAAATCGGCATCAAAACTTTAACTTCGATTATCTCAGAATCACATTTTGAGCACTTATCGGGTTTTACCAGGCACCCCTCGACATACAAAAAAAAAATACGATACAAATTAAGAACCTCCTTCTTTTTTCGTCGGTTAAACAACAACATCAACATTCAACCAGTCGTCAGACACGTCATCTTTCCCACACAGTTAAAGGGAAGTATTGAAAGGAGAAGACCAAGGCGAAGGGAAAGGGAAGGGGTCTCTGCCTTCTGCTCCTGGAAAGAAGCGTGACTGTATGTATGTATGTATGTATGTCCGTTATATTATTAGTACCTACTTATATAAAGACTTATTTTATTTCCCAGACGTACTCCGCCAATAAAATGGTGCCAGATTCCTCCTGCACAGCAACGGCCCTATTGTGTGGTGTCAAAACCAACCAGGAAACGATAGGCGTGGATGCCACCGTCACGAAAGAAACCTGCGAGGATACCTTAAGACCAGAAGCAAGACTGAAGTCCCTAGCTGCACTTGCTTTGGAAGCTGGTAAAAGTGCAGGTATGCAAATTTTCACAAACAGGGTTTATATTTTTCAAAATTTTAGAGTGATTTTAATAAATGGCTCGTCCGGAATGCACCTCGTACTTTAGCCACTACCTACAAATTGATGACGTTCTAGTAAATACCTAGGTACCTACTTTAATCTATCTTCTTCTTCTATCTAGTACCTACTATAATAAAACTGAAGAATCGGCGTGTCTGTACATTGCTTTGTTTTTCAAAAAACTGAGTGTACTTTTAAGTACCTACTAATCGACAAAAAAAAATTCTATGACTATAATAAAACTGAAGTTAACTAGCTGTCCGCCCACGGCTACGCCCTCGTTTTATTATTTTTTTATTTCCCATGGTAAAAAAAAAGTATCTAAGATGTTGACCGGGGATATAAGGTACCACCATACGAGATTAGCGTGTACAAACAGACAGACAGACAGAAACTAAAGATTGGCAGTATGGTATAGTCAGCGGTAAACAAATTGAACGAGATGTAATGTGATACAAATGCGCTTGCACACAAATTCGTAGTGAAAAATCGAAAAGCTAGGGATATCTGAGCGCTTCGCTTAAAATGTACAAAGCGGTAAGAAAAGCGTGCTTTATCCTGTATGCATTATTTTCCCTCCACGCTCATCCCTCCCTCACCCGCCCGCTTACTCAAGTTGTTTGCCGGCCGATACATTGTTATGTGTAGACATCATATTTGTCGTAGCATATAGCTACGCACGCTACGCCGTAGTATTCTGCTACTACGTCAGTAGCAACGGACAATATATTTATCGCATGCAACCGTAAATTAATCATTATATTTATTGCACCTACTTAGATTGATGTCTGCGCACACGATTTTTTCACGAAATTCTCTAACTCTAGGGGGCGCCTGTGTGTACACTCTCTACTGATTATAATTTTTTATATTGTATGGTGTTAGTAAGGGAGCTATATAATATTCCGCCTACAAACTATTAGGTATGTAGTTTGGCGGGGCATATTTTTTGTTAAAGCAGAAATGACGCACGTTTATTCATCATAAACGATTTATTTATTTACTTTTATTTATTTTTTTACAAGTAAAACAAAGAAATAGTAACCTGTTGAGCAGCTAAACACGTTCTAAC
Source organism: Teleiodes luculella (assembly GCA_948473455.1). Taxonomy (NCBI): domain Eukaryota; kingdom Metazoa; phylum Arthropoda; class Insecta; order Lepidoptera; family Gelechiidae; genus Teleiodes; species Teleiodes luculella. The sequence goes on from OX419596.1 coordinate 3,444,405, forward strand.
ACCTACTGTAAATAGTTGCTCACAAATAGTGAGAAAACATACGGCCCCGTAGCATAGTCGGTAGTAAGCCTGCCTTCGAAGCAAAGGGTTGCGGGTTCGAATCCCGCCCAGGGCAAACATTTGCATGATAAGCCTTGTGTCTGAATGTTGTATATTTATCAGCTGTCTGATACCCATAGTACCGTATGTGAGATGTCCAAACATATTTATCTAGTTTATGTTGGTTGTACGGACAAGACTATGTTTGTATTCTCTTCACCCTAAGATTGCCTGGTAGTTTCTACTTGGCAATAAGGCCGTCTACTTTCTAGCCTTTTTTAATCCCCGACGAAAAAGAGGGGTGTTATAAGTTTGACGTGTGTGTCTGTCTGTTACGAGTAGCATCATATACGCCAATTTTGATCCAGTTTTCTTTGTTTGCAATGTGTCACAATCGTGTGTTCTTAGCTATGATCCAAGAAGATATCTTCAGCCATTTGAAGATTATCAGCTCTTTTCTAGTTGTTGTAAGGCTCGAGTAACGGTTTTGTATTTATTTACACTTATAATATGCATTTTCCAGGTTTTGTGACAACCATGCGGGTGACCCACGCGACTCCTGCACCTGTATACGCCCACAGCGCCAGCAGGAAGTGGGAGTGTGATGGTATGATGCCGACAGGTTCCAGCTGCAAGGATATGGCCAGACAGCTGGTGGAAGACTGGCCCGGCAGGGATTTGCAGGTTCGCCTTACTTTTACTGGTTATGCAGCCATCATCATCACCTATCAATAATTTTAAAACCAGGCCTTGTGAGTAACTTAGCATTGTTGCTTAACAGTGTCACTTTGCAAAAGTCCATAAGCACTAACAGACGTCCGGATCGGTGCGCTCCGTACCGTGATCTTGGTGCCGTCCGGCCAATCACAGACTACTTAGAAGAACGTTAGTAGTCTGTGATTGGCCGGACGGCACCCAAGGTCACGGTACGGAGCGCACCGATCCGGACGTCTGTTAAAGCACTAATGCTTACAATAAGTACCTACCTACAATACAAATATAGTATTTAGTTAGTTACTTTCACATACTGAAAATGTATCACAAATGAGGTAGGTTAACCTCAGATCCTACAAAATGCACACAATGAGCAAATTCCAGTAAGTAACTAACATCATGTTCCCTGGTCAACTGGTCATCACCATCTTTCAGTCACTACACTTTATCGTGTTGGTTTCGAGGTTAACCCACCTCACAAACCATGGTGTCAGAATCATTGAGCCGCCTATGGCTTCTGACATGGCTCATGTAACGACTACATCCGTAGATAATAACCGGGACCAACGGCTTTACGTGCCTTTCAAGGCACGGAATCATCTTTCTTTTCGAACAATCATCAGGTGATTCAGTCTGCAATGTCCTAATCAAACGAAGGATAGTCACACAAAGTGATATTTGTTCGACGAGTCCCCACTGGGATTCGAACCCGGAACCTCCGTAACGGGAGGCGAGTATTCGACCACTCTACCACAGAGGCTTTCGGTATAATAGTAGGACTTTAATTTAAACAGTAACGCAATTAATTATGACTATTTAATTTACTTCCATAATATAGGTAGAGATAAATAATTAACAATTCGTTGAGAACATAAAATATCATACTTGGTATAAATAAAAAAAAAAAATTTTTTTTTTTAAAATCCATATAACCTTAGGATTCACCTGTACTGTTACAGCTAGGTACCTACTACTGTTCAGTAACCAAATATGGAACAAAGGGAATCAACGGTACAATTGTTCTAGAACCTTGAAGATTCCTCGTAATGTTCCAGGTGATAATGGGTGGCGGTAGACAATGCTTGGTGTACAATTCCACCAGCACACCTTCAGACCCAGTGGACGGCGTGTGGGGATGCGTCAGAAAAGACGGTCGGAACCTCATCCAGGATTACAGGAACGACAAAACTAACAGAGGATTAAAGTACAGTGTGGTCTCCAATAACAAGGAACTGAGTGAGCTTGATGTGGATAACACGGATTATTTGATGGGTACGTAGGACCTATCATCATCATTTTAGCTAAATGGCCATTTCATGATCACTGTTGAACAAAGAAATCAAAGACATCACAGGGCAGCAGCCTGTGTAGACAGAGACGACTGCGATCTTCAAACCGCATCAAGTGTCTACATGAAAAAATGTACAACCAATTTATCTGTAGAATGAAGCGAGGCGCCACGATCGAAAAGGGTTGCTACTACTGGTTACTACTACATCGACTGACATCGTCAACGACATCATTGGACGTTGTCAGTAGTTCCGCTTTTGGCCGTTCTACAGATAAGTTAATAGCACAATTCTTGCTAGCATTTTACAGCAGCTCAGACATCTTGCAGAAGTTGTGACTAGTATGATACACACACACTCACTTCTCTTTAACAGATTGTGTCTGTAGCGTATTTTACTGATAAAATTGTGAAATTATGATGACTAATAAAAATAATACTTCTTTTCGTCTTTGATTTTAAATTGTAAGATAAATAAAACAGACCAAGTATGTTTTAAGGGATCTTCTCCAACGCACACATGCGGTATGAACACTTACGGGACAAAGGGCCTGAAGGGCAGCCCTCCATTGCAGAAATGACCGAAGCCGCCATCAAGGTTTTGAGGAAGAACACCAAAGGATTCTTTCTTATGGTCAGTACCTGAACACTTTTGTTCCTGAACAGTTTATGTGTTCCAAACATTTTTCTGCCACCATGGTCTGGTAATTGTCACACTGCCCCTTCATGACCACTCAAAGAGTTCAAAGAATTATTTTTTTAACTTTTGGATATTAAATCACTTAGTCAAGTCAAATTTCAAAAACTTAGGTAGCTGTCTTCTGTGCAGAAGAACTCGCCGTAGAAACTCCACAGGCGTTGCATCTTTTAAACATATTTTTACAATTATTATAATTACTTATATAACAATGTTTTGTAATGTACGATGGAAACACAGCAACTATTCCCACGGATATTTATCTTGTAATCTGTTAATTTACTTAAAAAACCTAAGCTGATTCCATCAGTTAAAATAATTGTATTAATGATGTAACGACTCTCGTTGTGTACGTTGGTAGGCAAGATTCAATTATTTCCTCCCTTTTCAAGGATTTTATAATTTGTAGATTTATGTATTAGTCCACGTACTGCTTTAAATTTACAAGATAATATCTAAGCATCACAACCATCTTCCCCTCCATTACTGCTTTTAAAATGTTGTCATATCGTAGTTACCAGGTGCCCCAACATTTTTCATGGTCCTCAACAAATTTAGTTTTTCTTCTACCATCTCCTTCCACTGGAAGATAGAGACGATAGTTATGGAAGATGTTTTCAGGTAGAAGGTGGGAATATAGACATGGCTCACCACAGAGGCATAGCCAAGAAAGCCATCAACGAGTCTTCAGCATTGGAGGAGGCGGTGCAAGCAGCTTTTGAACTGGTCGACGAGAAGGACACTCTGGTAGTCGTGACCAGTGACCATACGCATACTCTGAACATTAACGGGTACCCGCTCAGAGGGACGAACATTTTTGGTAAGTACAGTAGCCAGCACATGCGGCTGGACATATTCACCTTGAAAGCACCTGTATTCCGAAGCGATAGGGGTGAATTTCGTGGTGCGAATGTCCAACCGCATGTGCTAGCTTAGTTCTGCTTTGATATTAATAATTTAAAAATTGTCCTCTTATTTATAATTAGAATTCTCAATAACGATGAGGACATAGAGATGTTAATGAGCACTATAAAGCAAATTCACGAAGGAAAATTCCTTAAGCGGTTTAATAGTTCTGACACCAGGGTTTGTGAGGTAGGTTAACCTCGAAACACAAAACGATATAGCAAGCAACGAAGAAGTTAGCTAGAAACAAACTGCGAATGTCTAATTAGATACATATTCGTATCATATTATATGCCATCTCTTAGTCGTTAATTTTGATAGACACCCCATTTAAAAATTACAACGATGATTTCGAAGAACTACCTTTAATTTGTGTAATGTAATTTCTTTGTTTTGAATGTTAATTGTGTGACATGTCTATGTGTGTTTTGTATGAAGCAATAAACGTTTTACTTACTGTATCATATACCTAAAACGAAAGACGTCACTACTAGAACTAGACAAAGGCCTCTCCCATAGAACTACCTACAATTTGTATGTTAATAACAGGAATGTATGTTAATAACAGGAATCGCAGGCGCATCTAAGCACGACAGTTTGAACTACACCACGCTATCTTACACCAATGGAGGCCCAGGGTCAATGCACTACTATGTCAAAGAAAACAATCAGAGTACTGTAACCAGAAGAGACGCGAGTCTAGACGACACCAACAGTTTTCAGTACGAACAAGTGGCCGGGATAACTCTGGATGAGAACAGTCATGGAGGAGGCGATGTTGTTGTTTATGCTAAAGGTATAAAACTTTTTGAATTAGAAATTGCATAGTATAACGTCCGGCCGCTATATGACCCATGAGGCACAAAAACAAAAAATATATTACAAGTACTAAGATTTGGTTAAACGCCCATGTAAATAAGTATGTCCTTGCCGACAGGGCTTGTTTACCTGGTTAAATTTTCAAACCAGGTATTTTGTATCTCCATACATTGCGCAAGAGAGCGTTATCATTTCGGTTTCGCTCTACCGGAACTCATATTTTTTCTGGTTTTGCTCAAAGAGCGAAATGATTTTGGTTTTTGTTCAATTAACCGGTCAAAGAACGAAAAATGTCGCTCGCTCCTCCGAATACCTTTTGTCTGAATGAGACAGCATAAATGCGCATAATTGCTTACTCTACGCTCGCAATGTGCGCAATGTAATTAACCTGGTTTTTTTCCGGTTCAGAACGAAATTTTGCTCCGAGCTGAATTTAAAGAGCGTAATGCATATACCAGGTTAAAAACCTTTATTTAGCGCTCTTCAAAATACCGGTTTCAAGCCCTGCTCGCCGAGTGGCTTAAGCCTGACATACACTTTGTAATTAATTCATTGTGAAGTTAGGTGGTATCGCAGTTACAGAGTATTACATAGATTTTTGCTGAGATAGATAGGTATCTAATTCTGAATCAGTATGTATGTACCTATACAAGTATCAATTTAATAGGTAGCTAATGTCTATATTTTTCGTTTGATCCAGGTCCCTACGCACACTTGTTCCACAACGTCCATGAGCAGCATTATGTGTACCACGCCATTGCATACGCAGCAAAACTCAACTCCGGCGCTCGCGCCACTTCTGACGTCACACAGTGCGCCGCCATCTTGATTTTTACATTATTTACTTGGCGACTACGGATACTATAATAAATAAGACTATAAGGCGTTACAGATATAAACGACTAAGTAGGTAAAAAATTATTAAATTCGCGGAATAGACTTTTTACGAAAATCCGAATAAATCATTCACGAAATGTAAATGCGAATATAAATTGAATTGAAACAGCAATTTTGTCATTGTAAGTAATTGTAACTACTAAGAGCTATAATAATTAGAGTTGATAGCTTCTTGAAATCCTACACTACTTGATCCTAAAATTGACAAATTCGGACTTTTGGAAAATGGGCTTATGATCTCTAACTATAGCAAAGAAGCCAAGTAATACAAATAGCAAAGAAGCCAAAATGTGCTCTGTGCGCCATATGTAAATTAATACGTACCTATTCAATACTATCAACAGATTTCTGGGCTGAGTAATGTTTTCAAATGCAATTTGAGTAGGTACCTATATTTAAAAATACATATTATGATTCGGAAATATATAAATTTTGATTATTATAATATTTTAAAAAATACTCTACTAATTATTTGTTTAGCTCAGTCAAATTTTATTTCATGCCACTTTATTTCTTAAACTTTTGTAAATGATTCATTGTGTTAAGTTTAATAATGTTTATAGACAATTTTATATACCTAGTAAATAAATTATAGTTAATTAAACATTATTTTTATTTAGGTTGTATCTTGATCATAGAAAATTATTAAAACACAAAGTTATTATCATTTGCCATATTTGTATTTTTAAATATTTTTCTACCGTTATACATTCTAAAAATACATTATTCAAAGTATTTCAAAAAGTAAAACTATGCATTACATGCACAGCCCTTTAAAAAACAACAAGTATATAAAAAATCCCATCGTTTAGTAAAAAATAGGGAAATTCACAAATAAAAAATTGAAACTTCATGGGGCCTTCTCAAGTTTAGCACCAAAAAAGCAAAAGTTTGTTTCAATTCAATTAAAACAAAATAAGTTAAGCACCTATAAGAACTATTACATAGAAAAATGTTTGTGCTTTAAAATAAATGCGTATTACGTAAAGGACTGCTGTGACCACAAAGCTATAATTTACAAGTACATTGCGCTGTCGTATGATAATTGGAATGATTCACATTTGAGATTACATGTAGTGGACTTAAAATTGTACTTGTAAAATCTCCGTGTTACTATACGTCTTCTAAGTCGCTTACCAATAAATTAAGTAAATAGGTAACTGATGATTCTTTAAAATCTTATTACGTACGAGAATTAGGCAGGTATATAGGTATACTAGATACATTCATATTGGTGAATAAATACAATAGGTACACTAGACCAATAAAGTTTTTGATAGTCTTGCTTGATGAACAAACATTACTTGCGATTCATATATTCACTAGTAACCTTACAAAGCAAATTAACTCAAAAATGATCGTCTCGTGTTATTTGGAAAACATCTACTAACAATAATCTAGGAGGCAGCGACAAGAATCTAGTAATGGTTAGCTAATTTTAAAAAAAGCACTTAAAATAATCAAGTGCGATTTATTTTTCTGATGATGATTCGAAAAGAACTTTATTTAAAAAAGTGTACTTTGAGCCAAACTAAAACAATAAACGGATTAAAAGCGATAACTTAGCCTAACTTTAGTATACCGAAAATAACAAAACCAAATGGATTTACAAGTCGCTTCCTCCCAGAAATTACAAGTCCTTTCCTTACTCTTTTATCACGACTTTTTCATGCTGGACTGCTATATTTCTTGTAAGCAAACGCTCCTCCCGCGGCCACGCCCAACGCCAGAAGAGCCCACAACCACCAACGGCTAGAAAGAAAAATAAAAAGGGATAGTAAACGGCCAATAAAAACTTACCCACAATTTACAAGTACTATAGTTACATTACGACTATTTGGTATTCTGTGATTACGTGTAAATACAATGAAATAAAAAAGTAATACCATATAATAATAATGAATTGATTACTATCAACTGAACTCTCAAGGAGCGAACCCACAGACGCAGGGAAGGGGAGTTTATATGCAGCCTGTATCATAGATTGCGCCCGCTTTCTATGGGACAGACAGCATATAAACTCAGATTCCGGACTGCAGCCCGCTTTTTCCCGCGGCTGTGGGTACGCGGCTTTACATTACATTCTACAGTACAGTTTATGAGGATTAGTATGTGTCAGTCAAACTACAGCCCTTATAGTATAGGGTTTTTGTCAAAACAATTATTATTTTTTTTACTTATTCATACAGATTGGCTGAATTATTAAAAAAGATCGATTCCGGAAAACTGCCACAGCAAAAGTTGTGCAGTTCCATGAGCTATGTTCACACTCGGAAAGTTTTTTGTTTTCTATGCAATCATTTCATTTGTGTTTCGGGCCGCCACCTACGCCATTAACATCAAATAGTACCTACATTATATAATTTCGACAAATTGGCCTACATCATTTCGACACGTGTATCTATATGAATAACGTATGTGATTTGAACTTACACAAAACTATTCTACACACAAGCAATTAATACAAAATATCAATTATTGTATAATACCTATAAACGTGTATTCACTCTACAGTGATTAATAATTAAATTCATAAATAGGTATCTTGCATAAATATTAAGACTTACACATCTTATTTTTTAAGTACCACGGTACTCGTTAATGTATCGTCGATTGTTAGAATCACAAAATTGAAAAGGCGAATCACCTGGTCACTATATCATGGTTATTAAAGTCACAAAGTTGAATAGGCGTATCTCCTGGTCACTATATTGTGGGTTAAAGTCACAACGTTGAAAAGGCTAATCACCTGGTCACTAATAGTCACTATATCGTGGTTAGTCACAACGTTAAATAGGCGTATCGCCTGGTCACTATATCATGGTTATTAAAGTCACAAAGTTGAATAGGCATATCGCCTGGTCACTATATTGTGGGTTAAAGTCACAACGTTGAAAGGGCTAATCAGCTGGTCACTAATAGTCACTATATCGTGGTTAGTCACAACTTTAAATAGGCGTATCGCCTGGTCACTATATCATGGTTATTAAAGTCACAATGTTTAAAGGCTGTATCACCTGGTCACTATATCGTAGGTTATTATTATTAAAATCACAAACAACGTTGAAAAGGCATATCAACTGACCACTTTTATCGCGGGTTATTAAAGTTAAAATTAGAACATTGTTTTCAAAATATGTTAGAGGTACCAATAACAAATCTACGCACAAAAAATATGTTTTCGTAATTACATCTACGCTTACATCTAAAATACAGCTAATAATATGCTAAATACAGGATTTTGTTATATGTACCTAAGTATTTACTACATTAACTTATTACATTTCGATTTCTACTTAGTTTTTTATCGTGTTATTTATGATAAACCTATCACACGAGTTGACTTGACTAGTGAGGAAAGACGCAATACTTTAAAATAATTTGGTAGATTTGAAAGTATAGTTTAGTAGTCAAATGCAATAAGTAGCTGTAAAAAAAATATTTCTCCAGAGGAGACACAGTATTTTGTTAAATAAAGTCTTTTGATCCAACCATAAGTGTGATCAATTACAACTTATTTCGGAATGAATAAAATTATTGAATTTATTATTTTTTACCTTAGGACATTATGCTTTCAAAAATTATTTACTTACCTCAAAACAGTCAAATCGTGTGATTTTCTGAAATTATTGTTTCTATAACGATGACATACATAAGTTTGGAGTATGTTAGCCAGCTTATTACCGTGTTCGTAAAATTTGCCGAACACACTAATAATTATAATAGATAGACAAATCAGATGAAAAAAGTCATACAACGACTCTGAATCCAGTGCATTTTCAGTTTCATATTCAATTTATTTTTACGTTCTGACGTCAATAAATTCATATTTTTTTTGTTGTCATTGTCTGTATATAAGAAAAGAAAGATTTTGTTTGTAAGCGAACGCGCATCAGTCACTGAACGGCTGCACCAATTTGGATCATCTGAATTATCTTTTTCATAAAAATGTATGGTGTATTGGTATGCACCTTTTAGGCGGAGGCTGTTGTGGTTTTTCGCGAGGTCTTCTCCTAGACAAATTACAAGTACATAATTACACTATTATCTAATCACTAATGAAAGAAAAATCACCTTTTCTCGCAAGGAAAGCCACGGCGACGTCTTAAAACAAAAAGATAAAATAAATCAGTATCTAGCATTTTAAACAATGTTATAAATCTTTAATAAATCGAATATTAAGAATATGAAAAAAATATACACGTTAATTTGAAGTACAGAAGCCAGCACATGCGGTTGGACATTCGCACTACGAAATTCACCTCTACCACTACGGAATACGGACGCTCTCATGGTCAATATGTCCAGCCGCACGTGCTCGCTAGTGTACATTTACAATTACTTAAAAGAGGTTTGAGCTATTGTAGAAAACAACAACAAAATAATCGTTTATAAATAAAATTCTATTCCAAACCATTTCTTTTTTTCGTTTCAATTAGAGTTTAAACATACTTCCATGTATGGTCTAAGAAAACAGGGTCTAACAAGAAGACCACGTGACTTGACACAAGCCGACGTCATCGCTGTTCATCCTTGTCGAATAATACGCATTCGACAAGGATGAATAGCAGATGACGTAGGCTTGTGTCAAGTTTGACAGTCCGATTGTTAGACCTTGTTTTTTTAGACCATGCTTCTATAGAAGAAACGTGTAGGTATTCAAATTTAATGGCCAGCATTCTTTTCTAGTTTTGAATTTGGAGCAGCGATAAAAAATCAAATATTTAAAAATAAAATTATTAACCTCTCGCGCGGCACAAGAATGGTTGAAACGGCTGGCTCTATTCTCCCCTTAGCAGGTGATTTTCCTTTCCTCGTAGCACTGTATAAACGACAAACACTTATTTACATTACCAAATCAACTCTACTTATCTTCATTGCGCTAACTTACCTTGAAATTTTATCGGTTGATTCTACTTTTTAATGTGAACTATTGTTTCGTACAAAACTTTAATATCTTTAGTTAGAATGTCAAAAAAAAAGTTGTCCAAAATTCTGAGTGGAATTATTCCCCTAATGCTCTTCAGCCGACAAAATTTCACGGATTATTTGTAAACTAACTTTATTATGCCTATTATAATTAGGGTAAATGTAATTTATTTGTGTTAATAATTAATAGTAAACAAAGCGTCTGTAGGTAGGTAGATCTAGATAAACAAATAAATGTTATATACTCGTAGTTGTAGATAAAAAAGTATATAACAGTCAAAATCCTCCCATAATCCAATTTTCTTGTATTTGACCGGTTGGCAAAAGATATTCTAGTATAAATAATAATAATTTAAAAAAATGGATGACCAAAAATTTTGGTGTTTAATAAGTAACATGAAAAAAAATTACAATCACCCTAGTTAAGTGTGGTTACAGTGAGGTAGAGCATATTATCACTTAGAGCACCCAGAAAAACAATAAACATTTTAAATATGGCCCTAAAGCCCAGAATACACAGACGCATTAGACTTCGAAATCATATCTCGAAAAACAATCAACCGCTGTAGTTTTTTTGTTTTACACAATTTTTATCGAAGCGACTGTACAGTAAAAATTCAGCTTAACAAAATTCGACATAACGTTCCTTGGGTATACAGCCATTAGGTTGATAGCTTTTCGAGATGACTAGACGCGGACAGGGTGGTTTTAAGGTTCTTTACGGTAAATAAATATCGATCAATCCCTATTCACAGTTGTAATTTTTACCCGACTGCCAAATGAGGGTTGTTCTAGGTGCCCTTAATGTACCTGGTTAAAAATTTGTTTGTTTTCTGTCTACAACGTTTTACTCCTAATTTAAAAAGTAGGCAACATAATATTAGATAGATAGACCTGACGTGAGATCGCTTTTTGAAGTCGCAGCTATCCTTGTGCGTGACTGGACAGCTAAAGAAACAAATAAAAAAACAAAATATAGTGAACCTGTATTCGGGGGACCCGTCATAAGTTCGCCAGGTTTTTCGTGGACACGTGTATAAATGAGCGGCGTTCATTGGGCAACCGCAACTAAAAAAAGAACAATAATCCGTTATGGCTGATTCGAATCGTTTAAAATGCCTTTTGACGTCGCCAAAGTTCCACTTTGTCAGGTACCCACATTTTTTAAATGAAACATGTAGATAGCTAAAGATATTTATTCCCTCAGGAACCTTACTCCAATCTGTATATTGTCAACCACAAGAAATTAACTATATTAAAGTTGCTGGAGGCATCAGTGTACTTATAGAAGTATGTACATATTATATGTACAATATCAGATACCAACTATATTTTATCTATAAACTTCTGAGAATACTTACTAGTTTCTAGTATAAATTAATATTAAAATATTTACATGTGTATGAATATAATGAGCTCAGTGTCAATTCAGTACATAAAAATAGTTAATGATATGGTAACCTCAAACTTAAGACAAAAACACTTCAACACAAGTAAAGTTTAAATATAATGTATGATAACAATTTTAAATAGGATGAGATGATAAACAAGATTACAGATACGGCCTATTTACTATCAGTTTGTTACATATAAGCAAACAATAGATTAATATTACATAAAACTATTACTCTTACTTGCTACTCTTTTGATATCAGATGATATACTTTTTAAATAACTAAAACACAATATTTTCTATTGACTTCAACATTATCACGACTTTTTTATTTATGAATAAAAATAATTCAGAACTCAAATAACTGATGTAAGACAAAAAATATAAAAAAATAACCTTCGTTTTTCTGTAACCACTGCTTTACAACTGAAATAAAATATTTAAAAATTGAAACAATCTTTCTCTGAAAACCAAAGTGAAAAAAGCCAATGTTATTTTAGCACATTATTTTTTATTAGTACTTTTTTATTTATGCGCACATAAGCGTAGGCGTAAAATGCTATCGCCTTTAGGGTGAAGAACTTAAAGGGTATGTACGTAATCCACGTCTCAAGTAAGGATACGCACGATTAAAATTTTTTTGCGCTTGTTGTACGCTTTTATAATACATTGTGGTCGTAGAGCGGCAGCAAAAATAACTTTGCAAAACAAAGGTATTTTTGCCGCTACGATTGTCTAATTTGCACTGTTTGGAATGGGTGCGCTGTTGGCTGCAAATAAACTTGGTAATCGTACGCTTACCTACTTGAGACACGGCATATTATATACATAATTATGTAACATAGGGGCTTCCACACATTTGGAACACCATAATGCCTTGGTTTGCGAAGGTTTGCAATAGGTTGCTTAACGATATCGGCAAACGACTCGAGCAAGCAAGCGCGGACGGAAAAATCAATTTTACTATAATTTTTTAATGCGCGCGCCGTTGTACCACGTGACAACTTGTTTAAGTTGTTTGCCGCTAATTATACTTGACATTTGAAGGTATGTGAAATTATTTTGTATGTACTTAAGGCATCCAATTAATGGATAGTTGTCAATATCTCCACCCATAAGTTGTTGCATGACCAAAGTAGCAGAATATTTAACAAATAGTATTTATTTTTCAGGCTTAAATTATTATAACAAGATCTTATATTATTATATAAAGCCTTAAATAAAATAATCTTAGTTTTGATTAAATTTTAATAGTACAAAAGTAGTATACACATTAGAAAACAGTAATGTTTATTAGCCTTTTAAAACTGAGTAATCTTCAGTGTTCAGTGGTAGTAAGTTTATAGATTGTTTGTATTTCAGCTTCAGAATTTTTTTTACTAATTTTAAATTTTATTTAGTGTACTAAATTTTGAGCAACAGATGTCTTTCTTTATCTTGCCATCACTGAAAATAAAATGTAAAAATAACTAAAAGCTATATGAGGTACTTACCAAGGATCTACAAAAACTATACTTTCCTCAGCTGGAAGTGACCCAATCTTGTACTTTGCCATCATTTTTCTGTAAAGAAAACAAATATATTTTTTTCTAGATTGTTTTTTTAAGTTGTCTAGAAAAAAGTGGAAGGAGATGAGAGAGGCCTTTGCCCTGCAGTGGGACAGTAAGGGCTAGAAAAAGAAGTTTAAAGATTCATAACTTAAAATCAAGAAGATAGGCTAAAACAAATAATTTACTACATACTTAAAAAAACTTATTTTTTATGGCGTTACGTTTTTTATGGCTTCTATCTTTTAGGAATAAAGATTTTTTTATTAATATCAAATAATTACAAGAATACAAGATAACAAACTTGGCATCATCGCTATGTCCCACATCTTCAAATGCTTGTGTGCCATCTTTCCCAGCCACATCCAGCAAAGTATCTGCTCCTCCAGGGTGCTATTAAAAGATTTAAATATAATTATTATTTAAATTAAAGCAAAATTATATGTATTACTGGTAAATTAAACTAAGACCTATTGTTATTCTTTGTTTTTTTCTTTTTCTTACTTAAGTTTTTTGTTTTTAAACTAGTTTTAATTTATTTATTAATGGTGAAAGAATTTTGAAATCGGTTTAGAAGTTTTTGAGTTTATTCATAACAAATATACACACACAATAATACAAATCTTTCCTCTTTATAATATTAGTATGATCATAGGTATGATTAAAAACATTGTGAGAAAACCTAATACAACTGCGAAGGAGGGATTTTTATATGGTGTATAATTTGGGGTCAGTCAGATGGCAGTGTGTAAGATGTTCCCACATAAGTTACAAAAGTAATACTGTCACTGCTAGCTGGCATCAATGAACCTTAAAATATATGGTTTTCCAGTGAGTCAAATGTAGTTGTAGATATTTTTAAGTGCAATATTTTATTTTATTTTTATTTATTAAGGAAAACAAACAGCTTAAAATAGAACATTATTACAATAGTAAATAGGTGGTGCATGAGCCAGTAAAGTTTCCACACATTTGTGATAAAATAAGTCGTATGAGGAACTACATGATTATATCAAAAACAAACTAATAAAAGAAATTAACAAAGGACATCATTCACGTTTCATACAATGTTGGACCAAAAAAGTAAAAATGCCGGCCAAGGAAAAAATATGTATTTTTCGGATAGAACACGTCGTAGTTTCTATATTTCTTTACTTTTTTTTACATTTTCTTTATAAATATATTTTTTACTTTTTTTTGTTAATAATAACCAAAAAAAGGTTGATGAATGATCATTATTATGCATCATAATAATACTTTCATAATATATTTTTTAATTATATTAAACATAATCCAAGTGCGCCCCTATTATAATAATAATAAAAAAAGTTAAACTACATAAAATGAAGAAATATAGTATATTCAATACAATATGACTACATGCGTTGTGACATGCGTCAAAATAATACTTTTATAATAACATTTTTATTATTTAATTAATAGCTTCTAACAATACAACCATGGGGTGCACATGATTAGTGTCATAGTAAAAGAATACAGGAATTGTGTGTTCTACCCGAAAGTTATACTTTTTTCTGCTGGCCGGCACTTTTACTTTTTTGGTCCAAAATGAATGATACCCTTTGGAAAACAGAAAAACAAAAAGCAATTAAATACAACAAATAAATAAATATGTAGGTATGTTTATTCTTCTAATAAGTCAAAATGAGAAGGAAACCTGTGCATAGAAAGGAGATGTAAAATTTTGTATGGGAGGTGGTTTTTAATTATTTCAAAAATTGAACGGGTATTCTACGCATATAGGGTAAAAGGGTATATTATTACGATAATCAGGATCACTTGAAAAAAAATAAAGAAAGCTCCGTTTTTTTTATAAATTGATTCGAATATTGGTTGGTAGAAAAATAAACCTAAGATCTGGCAATACAATTATACCTCTGGCAATCCTTTCAAACCGATTTTTCGTTGCGTAGTTGCTGTGAATGCTTTTTAAGAAAGAGATAGCGCATAGTATAAAAATGATCTATTGTCTCTTTCTTAATTTTTATTAAGATTTAATCGATATTTTTTCTTTTTTTTCTGATTTTGGCGCTAGTGTTACTTTGCGCCAGTGTCAACTGTCAAGTTTATTTTCAAAATAGAGAAACTAAACGCGTACAAAACAGACAATAATTAAAAACGTTATATGATATTATGGCAGGTATTTTACGGTAGTCAAACAAAAGTCTAAAGCGTAAGGGACGCAGTTATGCGCAAGAGTAAGCGCGGTGTATTTGTATCTCTCTCTAACGCATAACTGCGTCCCTTTCGTCTTTTGTCTTCGTCGCCAGTGAAATAGGTGCCTATCCTATACTATACCTGTCAATCCTGTCATTTATCACATTGACATTCAATTTTTTTTTCTAGTTTACTTTCTCTAAAAATGAAACGAAAAGGCCTCAAGTTCTTCAATAATTATTTTCATTAACTACTGCAAAAAAAATGACTACAAATAAAAATAATGTTATACTTGGCTGTAAGATTTTAATACAAAAAGATAATATTAGAATAATAGCTCTTGGAAATTCATTGATCGTTCGTTTCATTATAACTTTTTATCTTGAATAAGTTTGCAATTTTTACGAAAACGGAGCATCGATAAAATAATTTGATTAGTTATCCTGAAACCCACATACATAAGCTTTCTAAGTAGGTATACTACTTATCCGTTCAATTTTTGCCCGAATAAAAAACCACTTTTTACGTCTCCTTTAAAAGGGAAGTCCTGTGCCTGCAACCAAAGCTTTTTAATTGGATCTCAGCTTCATAAAACTATAATTTCATAGCACAATTTTGATGTTTAAATACCAGTACTACGAGTATGTACTGGTATTATTCATTAATATTATAATTTCATTTAATATTTTATCATCATTTTATTATATTGTTAATTTTCTATATGTTATGCACCTTCCTGTGCCTAATGTCGAATGTTCTTACTAAGCTGGGTTGCCTGTAAGCAATAAGGCCACCTGTTGCCTAACGCTATAGATTACAAGTTCTAATTGGTTTTTTACTTGTGCTTTAAATTGTTATAATATGAATATGGGGTCAGAGTCGACTTCGTCAATTAAAATGTTGGTCAAGGGCAAGATACCAGTGAGAGGTTAATGTAACTTATTTCATTTTGGAAAACTAAAACCAAGGGGTAAAAATACAAAACTATAGGTTAATCAGAGAAGACACTTACCTCATTTAGAAACTTGGTAACATCGTAAACATCGTTATGGATTACGACCCATGCACTGTTGGCCTTTTTGTGTTTCTTTACTTCTGACAGATAAATACTCATGATTTCTCAATTTAGGTACGTATTTTTAACGGTATTCTTGTTGTGAATAATTTAAGTATACCCTAAACACAAATTTTGTAATCAAATAGAATATTTTTGGTTCAAAACCTTTTGCCAAAAGCTGACTGACTGACATTAATTTGATTCTGTCAATTTCTGTCTGTCAGTCAGCTGTCAGGTCATCAGCTGACTGGGACGCGTTCCGTCGCTTCGTCCGAGTGCACTCGAGCGCGCGCTCTAACCGTTCCGTGGCTTGGTGAAATTTTACCGTATCCGTATCCGTCACCGTAAAATTGTAAATACCGTTAGATTACAATTTAACTCGCGTGATTGTAAACTGTCGAAAGATTGTGAACTAAACGTACTGAACACAATTCAACGCATTAATTTTCGGTAGATTGTAATCTATCGAAGTGAAACTGTTAAATCACAATCTGTCACGCGTTAAATTGTCAACTGTCCAAAGGCTGTTCCTGATTGGTCGGTATTACAGCAAGCCGTTCTATGTCCATACAGTTGGGAATAAAACACAGGCGTCAGTTGAATAAAATGAGGGATTTTCATTTTGACAGTTCTAAAAACAAAAAAAGGTTTCATTATGGTCATAAGAGATGGCGCTGCACTAACTCTTACGTCAAATAAAATAGACGTGCTTGAAGGTAGGAAAAGAAGTCACAAAATTTAGTCGCAAAAAGGTAACTGGTAAAGCGAATCAAAAATTTAAACGCAACTCAGCACGCAAAAACACGAAACGAAATTAAAACACGATAAAGTGCGTGACGATTGACGCGACAACAACAGTGTTGCCAGTTTTTTATCTGCCCTGATTGGTTTGACAAGCTCGCTTTTGACATTTTATAGGACATGCACGCCATCTATTTGAGTCAATAGAACCTTTTTTTTTTCTTAAATGCCATCTTGAAAATCCCTCATTAATACACTTTAAGAATTGTGTGTGACATCAAGTATTTATCTATTATTAAGTAGATAATCAGTAATTTTTACATCGTATTATGGTATATTTTTGGAGACTAACACTAACTCATTTATCATTCAAACTACTATTCTTCGATTAATCATGGATTCATTTTACTTCCACAATAATTTCATAGAACTTATTATAAAGTAGTGAGTTATTTTCAACACGAAATCAATTGAAATTCACTTAAACACAGATTGTTTACATTAGATAATAAACGAAAAAACAAACAAATATGGCGGCGCAGAGCATATGACGATCAACCAATCAGCGCGCGAGATGCGTTCCATCCTATGCCATTTCACAATTTTACGGTTTAATTTCGATAGATTACAATCTATCGAAAAATAATCCGTTAAATCGTAATCAGTATGTTTGGTTCACAATTTTTCGATAGTTTACAATCTCGCGAGATAGATTGTAATCTAACGGTATTTATAATCTTACGGTGACATATATATAAGTGGCTCGGTTGCAACTCAAACGGGTTAAACCAAACAACTACGCTCGAAGCGACGGAACGTAACCCTGGAGGTGTGACTGAAGTGTCATGGCTGGTTTACACGTATTAAGTGACGAAGTAATTAACTAAATTTTAACTTGATTTTAACTTAATTCTTGCGTGTAAACAACCACTTAAGAGCTCTTTAGTCACAAGTGGTAAGTAAACGATTTAGTGGTTAAGTGAACAAGTGAAATAGAATCTAGTCTATTTTTGATTAAGTAGCCGCGCCTCCCGCACCGCTTGCATTCCCCGGTAGGCGTGGCTTTCTACTAAACCGTCATTTAGTTACGTGTGAACTCAACAATTTAGTGAAGTACTTAAGTAGTACAGTGAACTAAAGAGTGCATAAGTTAGACAAGCGTGTAAACGATCGGTTACTTAAAATTAAGTTAATTTTAACTAAAAATTTAGTTAACTACTTAACAACTTAATACATGTAAACCAGCCATAGGTCTGACTGTCTGACTGCGGCAAGGACTGCGGTCATCATTTTAATGCACGGCCAAATAATCTATGCCCATTAATGCAAGGGAAGCCGCTAGATGCGGGCAGGGCAAGCAGGATCGATTGTCATGGAGATTTTAAGGGGAACGCCTTTGTCCAGCAGTAGACGTCTTTTGATGATGATTAATGCACGGCGAAATAATGTACGCCCATTAATGCACGCACAGCCAATGTGAAACTTGAGTCCGCCAAGCCAGTACTCATAACATAGCGTAATTGGAAACCTTGAATAAGGAATTGGCAGAAAGCTAAAAAATAAAAAACAAAACATTGAACTTAATTCGATACATAGTTTTAGTACAAGCCGGGCTGGTGTATTGTGTGGATCAAGAATACATATTTTAAGGTTTACTTTTTCATGATCTCGGCCCGGTGCGTCCGTGTCATATCGGAACATATTTCTATCATAAAATTCTTCATTCTATATTGCGTTTACATCACTTTGTTCTCATGGGAAGTTTTCCAGTAGCAAAAGAAAAAAAATCGTTACAAAACGGCTCAACATAATATGTTATGGCACTAGTAAATGGTGAGGTAATAATACAGACAGAAGTATAGGATTATAAAAAAACATTCAAGGTAATCAACGAATTATTCTAAAATTAATCTCAGTCAGAAAAAAAACAAAAAGTCTACAATAAATCTACGAGTCATTCTCATTATTTTACTAGCGTCATGTATGAAATCTTAAAGAACGCTCGTAATTTTTTTAATTTTAAGCTTTCAGAAAATGTCCTATTACTTATAAAAAAATATTTATCCTTGACGAATACTCACATATCATAAGGAACAAGCCAAATTCGAGAGCTACGTACGAGACTCTACTAACATTTTTGCAAAATTTTAACAGTAACTGTGAGGCGGCCGCAGTTAGGTCATATAATTTTATATTATAGCTGAATTCGCAGTTTACTAAAATAGTAGTTAAAGTGACACGAGAGGTTTATGTATTAACAGCTTACTTACTATACTACTATGAGTCAGCATATCATTGTTTACCTAAACAAATAAATTATCAGAAGGTTAAATACACAAACCCATCGGGCTGCGACGCGAATGCCACTTACAAATGCGTGCATTATCCATCGAAAGCCCTGTACATAAAACATTTGGTCGTACATTATTGTCTCCCAGTGCACTGACATATAACCTTTTTTTTTTTAGTTTCTTTCTCCCTTATGAGAAAGGCAAAGGGATCTAAGCCCATACAGCCTAGTCTTTAGTAGTTTCTTGCATTATCCAAGTTTAATGTCTTCATCTTCAGTCATTATTTCTTCAGTTTCATTTCGTCGTCTTTAGTCATTTCTTGCATCTATGTTAAACTTCTTCAGTAGTTTCATTTCTTGTTACGGGATCATTGGAATGCAAGGGTGGTTCTTACATTCCAAAGATACTGAAGTTTAACGCGGGGTATCAAACCAGAAACAGCTAACCACTCATTATTTCTCTTTCATTGAATAGTTCTTCTTTAACGGCACATTATCGCACTAATTCCACCATATTAACACCACAATTACCATGAAAAACTATTTTTAAAAAGGATGGAACAATGAACCCGCCATTTCCTCTCGATTCCCGCGTAAAACTCCTGACATATAATATAACCTTATTTCTTTTCTTTTGACACTTTGGTTGTCTGTCACGTCACGGTGTTGTGTTGTTCACTGTGTGTGTTGTTCAAATTCTGTTTTTCATCGTATTACATTACAAATATTGAATTTAATTTAATTTTATACATGTTCATGTATGGAATCTTGTATTGTACAAATGACTGACGAAGCAGATTATAACGACGTGCTAGAAAACATTTTTCTACGTGAAGAGAAGCAGCATAAGGAAAGCTACGAAGAAGGCTTCAAATCTGGCAGTGCTGCCGGGAATCCTGAAGGCTTCCACTTGGGATACCACAGAGGAGCTGAACTTGGCAGAGAATTAGGTAAACAATCGTAATTTTTAGAATCCAAAACAGGCGCGGGAAACTGTGGGCAACAGGACTGGCTGTTAAGGGACTTTATGTGCTACCTTGTAACTTAGATGGTGCCTGCATTTTATATGACTGATTGTTTAGAAACTTTTATCACTCTGGATGGTGCCATTACCTTATCTGTGGGTTTCTTTTCTAAATGAGCGGGGAATTAGTGTGCAGTGGGTACTGGTGACTTTTGGGTTTGTATGGTACCTATATGACCTTTTTTGTTAAAGTTATTATTTACAAATTAACTGATATTATTGAGAGGAAATGTTTGATTGTTTGTTTGTTTGCATTGAATAGGCTCCGAAACTACTGGACCGGTTTCAAAAATTCTTTCACTGTTGAGAAGCTACATGAACCCTGAGTAACATGGGTATTATTTTATTTTATTTTTTTTAAATGGGTTCCTTACTAAAATTTCAATAATGTATGTAACCCAAGGTGTTAAAAAATTATCTTTACAGCAGGAAAATTCCTCATTCCCACAAGATAAAACTATTAATGAGCTGCAGCGAGAAGCTAGTTATTTATACAGTAGTTGTTTGTTTTGTCTATATTTAATTAGCTTTGGTTGAGTATATAAGGCAGTACTTAAAACCAAAAATTAAAGTATATTAACTTTGAAAACCTCGCATGATTATAAAATATAATTTCTTTGTTTCATTCATAGGATATTACTATGGAATAGTAACCCTACATCTAGAAAATAACGAAAAATCTTCTACAAAGTACTCAGAGAAAATCCTAAACCAGTTAACCAAAGTAAGGGATCTAGTGGATGCTTTCCCAAAAGAGAACTCTGAGGATCAAGATATACTGGGCATGGCAGAGAATATCAGAGCACAATATAAAAAGGCCTGTGCTATGCTAAAAATATCTTCTGCCAATCCTTTTGATGCTGGAGTATCATTTTAATAAGACTGGTAAGTTTTAAAACTAACTACTTTTGTTATCTAGCTTACTCACCTGTGACTCTGTGACTTGGCCCGCATTCTATTTAATCCATAGATATTATGAGTTTATTTTCTACTTTTAATATATTTTTGTAATGAAATTAGACATCCACTGTTGTACAAAGAAGGGCATTGAAACATTTAAACCTGATCTTAAAAGTATATTAAAAGAAGGTTATTTCCTAGGAGGAAGTTTGTATGTTTTCTAAACCAAAAAAATCATATTTGTCAGCTTGTAAATTTTTATTAGCCATTTAGGCTTATATTTATAGGCATTAACAGTAGACATACAATCACTTTTAGATTAAAGAAGACCTAAGTATACCAAATTATTTTCATATAATGTAACAAAATGACTGAAATATACCTATATAATGAAACTGTAGAGGTCAAAAATCTGTACATAGAAAACAAATGCTAAAAACCAAGTCAGAGGCATGTAAATAGTAATCTTTGTCAGACTAAACTCCGAAACTATTGGACAAATTCAAATGAAATTTTGTATGGATACTTTATATCCCAGGTATTAGATTAGTTTGGTTTAGCATGGGAAAGTAAACTTAAACTTTTCACTGCATCACTTTTATGTGTTACTATTCTTATATTTCATTAATTAAACCACACTCTTGAATCCTAACTTTCCTATACAAGTACCACTTTTGTCTAGTAAAATTACTATTGTATTTAATTGTTTTTGTAATAATTGTTTTACAATAGTAATTTATTTTCATTTATTTTTTCAGGTTCTTTTCTTACTTCTTATCCAACATAGCTGATGAATTTCTTCCTAAGAATGGATACAACAATATCAAGAATACAAAGAACTGTTGATGCCACCATTAAATACCTCTCCCCGCTCCTGCCTCTAGCCAACTGCCATATGGTAGAGTTTTTAACTGATAACCACTGGCACAAGTTGCTACCTAAGTCATTGACTGCAAGTTTGGAACAACTAGAGCTAAGCGATGCTGTGGAACATTTCTGGATGTGTGTCAATGGGTCTGGTAAGTGTTAATATTTTTTTATATAAAGAAATAAATATGTCGGGACATCTAACACACGGCCATCTGACCCCAAGCTAGGCAGAGCCTTGCTATGGGTGTCAGACAGCTGATATACTTAAATATACAACCTAGACACAAGGCACACACAAGTGCTCATCACACGAATGTTTGCCCTGGGCGGGATTGTGCTTGGAAGGCAGACGTACCACCAACTAGGCTCGGGGCCGTCGTACATAAAGTGTTTTATTAGCTTTATAGTAGAGACAATGAATACAAGGTGGTCCATATAATGGGTCAGTCAGTATGGGAAGCTCTGAAAAACATTGAAGGAACCATGTTATTTATATTAATCACAAGAAAAACTGCATTCATAATTAATTTAAATTATGAACACTCCAAAAACTGAACCTAGTTTTATGGAAGATAGAAATTAAGTTGCTTTATTTTTCACATTGTTAATTTTAGATATAATGTTACATTGTAATGAAATGACCTATATGATTGATTTCTATATTGAGACAAAAATATATATTTTTTCAATGTAACCATATTTGTTTTCTCTAAAAAATACAATATATTTAACCCTGTACTTTTAAAATTACCTACACTGACTCATCGTAATGATGAGCCATCCTTTTTATATATTTTTTATTGATTGTAGGTTCAAATAAAGAGTTAAACAAGTGGATTAGGGACGCCCAAGCACACCATGTGAAAGCAAACAATGATTATTGTTTAACCAAAGATCAGCTGCAACTCCGATTGAAGACTTGGGGAACAGAGATCAAACCTGAAATCAAGGTCAAAGACTTTATGAGTAGCAAAAAGAGCTATGAGGTAAATAATTATTCTTACGAATTTAAAGATAATCAAAAGATTATACAAAATTAAAATCTCAACCGCACTGGCCCAGTGCAGGTTGGTCAACTTCACACACAACTTTTGAATTTCTTCGCAGGTGTGTGCAAATTTCCACGATGTTTTCCTTCACTGTAAGAGCGAAGAATAAACATAATGAATTCGAAAATCTAAAACACAATGATGATGATGAGTAATGATGACTTTAAAATAAAGACCTATTGAATATAATGCACTGTCCCGCACTCATCTTACGCCTCTTCTTTACCATGAAAATGAAATGTGTTTTATTCGAAGTAAGATTTTACAAATCACTTTTCGACGTCCATGTGTTACCTGGTAGAACCTTACCTTAGCAATAAGGCCGCCCACTTGTACACGTATATTGTTGTTCTTGTAATTTATTAGTGCAATCATCACTACATAGTATAAAACAAAGTCGTTTTCTGTCCCTATATCCCTATGTATGCTTAGATCTTTAAAACTACGCAACGGATTTTGATGCGGTTTCTTTTAATACATAGAGTGATTCAAGAAGAAGGTTTATATGTATAATACATGCATGATATACTTAGGGATAACCCTAAATAACCATTTTCCTGTGCGAAGACGGGGCGGGTCGCTAGTAAAGTATATTCTATTGTACCCATTGGTATTTTTAAGGTACAAACGATGTCAGGTCTGGTGGCATCAGTGTACGAAGCTACTGGCAGCTTGTGTTGCGTGGAAGCGGGCGGCGGCCGCGGGCCGTTGCTAGCGGCGCTGAGCTTGGCGTACGGAGTCCCTAGTTTGACGGTGGACTGTGATAGCAATGCGGTAAAAGCGGCCGAGAGAAGATCTGCGGTTATGAAGGTGAGTAGTTATTATTTGACCTTATAACGATTCGGTATTTTTATGTACTGTAATGTTATACTTTTATGATGAATAAATGATTTGATTGATATTGATTAAATAATTTGATAGAAGCCGCTACAAAAGCCCTCAATAGTTCTGACACCAGGGCTGTAGGTACTAATTTGTCAATGTACTGTATTTTGCTTGCGTGCAATAACGTATTTTGTATTGTTACTGGTTAAGATAGTCCTACCTATTCCAAAAAAAAATTAAATGCGTCGTTTCAAACAGAGTCCTAGAAGAAAATAATGGTACGACCCTGTACAGAAAGGACACTCACACCCCCGCGCTAAAATGAGTTCCCCGCCCCGCACCCCGCAGGCGCCGCGGGACTCTGATGAGGGTGTTCAGGGGTGTTTTATATATTTGTTGTATGGAGTGTCCGACCTGTGACAGAGTTCTTGTCTTACAGAAACAATGGCACGTGATAGCGAAAAGCCTCGACGGTGGCTCCGGCCAAATGGTAGTTGACCAGAACGCCAATTTTCACCGCTTTGCAGCCGCCTTCGTCTCCAGCAACACGGACCTGGCTGCGGTGGCACGCGACCGCTT
The DNA here is from genome assembly GCA_948473455.1 of Teleiodes luculella. Classification (NCBI taxonomy): domain Eukaryota; kingdom Metazoa; phylum Arthropoda; class Insecta; order Lepidoptera; family Gelechiidae; genus Teleiodes; species Teleiodes luculella. The sequence continues at coordinate 3,469,147 of OX419596.1, forward strand.
CCCGGAGTACCAACACCGGGACATGAAACTGCTTCTTACCGGTAATACTATTATTATTTCATCTTGGAGTGTCTACAAAATATGTATATTTTTGTGATATAAGTTTAAAACTTTTGTGTTATTAACAACCATAAAAAACAGGGAAAAAAAAAATCCGCATCTGGGAAACCGGTATGTCCTGTGTAAAGAACAAAGGTAGGATAATATTACTATGTGATTTTTATAGGACATAGAAAATTCTTAGGTATAAAATAAAATGACGTTTACATATTATGTTCTTTGTGAAGTACAAATATAAAATAAAAAATCAAAACTTGTAGGGCTTGTAGCGATCTCTACCAGGCAACCTTAGGGTAGAAATTTAATCAAAACACGAAGTAGTTCATACGCACAAATATTGAGCATTTTTTTTGTTAACCTAAAGATAAGTTTTGTTTGACGTGACCTATCTACAGGTCTCCATACGTGCGGCAACCTCGGCCCGGATTCCTTACGCATCTTCGTCCATCAGCCGTCCACTGCAGCTATCTTCAACGTGCCTTGCTGCTACCACTTGTTGACCGAACACCTGGATGAGGGTTTATTTGACGTCTTCCAGAGAGATTTTGGCGGCGAGACCACGGAAGCAAAAGGATTCCCTATGTCACAGTACTTGAGAGGTAAATTCCAGCAGTTGGCTTCTGTAGCGGTCTTTGACGTGTCTTGCAGCAGTTAAGCAACCACCTGTTGACCGTACGTTTGAACCAGGGTTTATTTGATTTATTCCAGTAGGAATAAGGCAGCGAAACTAAAGAAGCAAAAGAGTTCCCTATGTCTTATTTCGCTTTTTTGTGGCAGAAATATACTGGCCTACAAAACTGTGTACCTACTACAATTTTGAATTGCTTTTTTCTAAACTATAGAAGTTACAGATCTAAAATAAAAAACGTATATAAGAAGTAAGGTAAACTAAATTAAACCTTTTTTTTATCCCTTTTTATTTCTTGTATATCTTGTGTACTTACTAAAATATTCCAATTTGTAAAGTGTAATATGTACTTGGTTTTGCAGGCCAGTGTATATTATGTGAACTTATTGTATTCCAGGAGTGACGCTGGGTCGCAACGCGCGGATGCTCGCGGCGCAGTCCATAGAGCGAGTGGTGAGCGCGAGACAGCTGCCGGCCAGGAGTCTATTGTACCGAGCCATGCTCCAAGTCAGTACCTTACACTTCATCACTTCAGTCCCCACCGAGAGGCTAGAGCTTCCCCGTACATAAACATTGCTTATATTTCGGTCCCTTTTAACAATGTGTATAGTAATTCAGAATCGAAATGTTTTTTTATTCGAAATAAGTTTTAAGACTTTTCGACGTAAAATTGTAATGAATTATAATAGTTTTCAGATACTTTTAAAAGAGGTTAGCTAAATGATACCTTCTCAAGCACGTGCACACACATACACACACACACACACACACCCACACACACACACACACACACACACACACACACACACACAACACTCATAATCACACGCACGCACACACTGCAAAAGTATGCAAGGTAGGTTGCGCAGAACAACATAGCGTTGTTTATATAACGCTTGTTGACTAACTTTTTGTCATTCACTAACAGCTCACATCCCTACCTTACGTTAGTAACTATTTATTAATCTGTGTCCCTACCGAGGAGCTCGAGGGGGGTGAATAGGCCTTAGTCGACCACGCTGGCCCTGTGCGGGTTGGTCAACTACACACAATTGAATTACTTCGCAGGTGTGTGCTAGTTTCCTCACGATGTTTTCTTTCCAAGTAAAAGCGTCGAATAAACGTAAAGCCGGACCAAAGAAATAAAAACCTCGCCATATTGCGGAATTTCAATGGAACTAATTTTGTAATGGGGATTGTTGCCCTAAACATAAAAATATATATGTGGCGCCAATACCAGAGCAGGTTTTCTATTTCTTTGTTTAGACTCTTATGAATTCGAAAATCGAAAACACATTGGCAAGTGGAAGTCAAAGACCCTAGCCACTTAGCCACCGACGATCTTCTGGTTAATTTGTGCATCAAGGTAAAGCCTGACCAAACAAATAAGAAGCCTGCTCTAGGGGCGCCACGTGTATATTTTTACGACTATGGCAACAATTTCCCTTATAAAATTAGTTTCATTGAAAATCCGCAATATGGCGAGGCTTCTTATTTCTTTGGTCGGGCTTTAATCAAAATATTTGTGTTACAGGTAATAATCAAGCAAAACATTCCTACCGCGGCGCCCTCCGAGGGAAAACTAAAACGCGTACCTAAATGTGATAATTTTAATCAATATTTCAAAATAGCTGACTCCATATTACAGCTAAACCTTTTTGATACGTTATCTGATAGATATTTAATAGAAATAAGTAAAAAATTAGATGAACAGTGGAAGAAACTAGTGTTGTTCTATTTGTTAAGATTGTGTTTAGCTCAAGTGATAGAGAGTGTTATATTATTGGACAGAATATTGTATTTGAAAGAAAATGGGTTTGATAATGTATATTTAGTTAAGCTATTCGATCCTGTTTTGTCACCTAGGTGTCACAGTATTGTGGCTGTTAGGTGATAGATAAGTAATACATAATAGATTTATATAAAAATAATACATATATGATGATTGGTGCTCATATTAAATGAATAATGATTTTTAAGTATTGATGAATTGCTGCTTTTCTACCAGGCCACAACCTGGCATACAATAGAATTATTCATTATTATTGACACTAATAAGACAAAAAGACAACAACAACATTGAATCATTAGGCAGTATTATTGCTAGTGTAGCAATATAATCTCTTCCAGGCATCATACAACTAACGGATTTTAAATATTGTAACTTGAAAATAAAACGGAAGTTGATTAATATTTGTTTACAAAATAAATCTCGTAGAATGATGAATTCATCCGCAATCTATGCAGTTACGAGGAACACAATAATGAGTCACCAAACAAAAAGTATTGTAAGAAACGTCAATAAGCTAATCTACATGGCTATGCTCAAAATAATCTATATTTCTTTTTCATTTTCATATATTTAGTCTTTTTACCATCATTTTAAGAATTAATCGAATTCAAGCGAATTGTTCAATAATCATCAATCTTTGCTTTGGAGTCTTTAAAAGAAGGATTATTAAATTACATTTTCGAAAATATACAATTTTAGTATTTGTTTTATAAAATAATGACATATTTTAACCTGCTGGAATAAGGACCATTTATTATAATCCTTTACATTAGCTCCCGTACCGTTTTAAGTGAAATAGATCATTATCTACAAGCACCTAGAATTTAACAACTTTATCAGTCGATGCTCTGATAATAAATATTGGTAAACGGACACTGACAAATCAGTAAAGCATGCCATTGTTGTAGATTGCACGTAATCTATGCTTTTCGAAATCGACAGAAATATTCAATTAGTTTTGTGAGTGAAAAGGAGCAATGATGGACCTAGCTTACTGGCCACGTCTAGACAAGTGTTGCTTCTGTCTCTCTTTGAAAACAGGAGCCATGATTGTAGGATATGTATCTCTTGTAAGTATTTATTGTTTAAATATATAATGAGTGAATAATAATATACATATTTACAAATATCAATCCCGTCACTGCCATTCCCTGGTCCAAAAGTGCGCATAATGCTGGCTGCATTGTTTTTACTTTAATTTTATTGACCTTCCGAATTAATATTTATTTGTAATTCAATTGTTATTTTTATGTATTTTAATCGTTAATTGTTTTTGTGCTGTTAAGATATGGAATTTATTTTCTGAAATAAAGTTTGTTATTATTACTATTGCTACGTTGAATGGCCAGTGATACCTGTTGGACCAAGAAAGACAAAAAACGGGGATACCAGTGCGCTTCATCAAACGTTTACCAAATTCTATATTATAGATGTTTTATATAGGCTACCTATGTTTTGGTGCTAGTGAAACCACTTATTTGAATATGTGTGACCAACTGTATACATGATTATTGTTGTTCGCATTTATTTCAGAATCAAAATCAGTAAAATTTATTTGTAGGACATCACAACACAGAAAACAACAATAAGACAAAAAAAAACTACGTAATAATATACTTCATTATTCATCTTTATTTTTTCAAAATTTTTTAACAGCTTCATTAATGAAACTTCTATATAAATAAGCACAGTTTTTATATAGTGTTATTGTTTTTTTTTATTGTTGAGGTTTCGTTTGAATACTGACTGAATTAATATGAAAGGAATTATATTGCTTACATAGACTATACAAATACTGAAAAATCGTATAATAGAATAACTAGTTTAATTAGAATTATTTAAATAAAGACAAAAACTCATGTTACTTTTATTAATTTGTTATGTCTGATCAGAGCTATATTTTTAGGCCAGACGACAGGTGGTTTCAGATAGAAAAAGGTCGGAATTTAATGAAACTTGGAGATGTTGTTCAGGGATGGTTAATTAAAATTTTGTCAAGTTTTGGACCTCGACGACCCTGTGCAAAAAGAGGGGGGGAGAACTGCAAAAATCTCGACCTTTCGTCAGTTTTTCGTCAATTACCTTTTTTCCTTACATCCTACGACAAAAGCGTTCAGAAACATTTTGTAGTACGTGAAATTATCTACAATTTGAGTACTCACATATGTCTGTATGTCAATTCCTTACTGAGATATGGCGCTTCGCAGAAAATATTTTTTTCCGAAATTCGCTAAAAATACCTTAAAAAAGCAGAAACCAACCTTATTTCTTATTTTAATAATAATAATTGTTGTTATTATGGTCTCTTGTTAGAATAACTAATTTTGAACCCCCCCCCCCAATCCCCCCTCCCTTCCCCACCTAACCCCAATTCTCAAAAGCTTATTTTCTACTGTAATTTCATACCAACCATATATCATGTCGGTAATAAATATTGGTATTGACATTAGTTACTTTTTAGACCGATATTCCCTCTCCCTCTCCTTCCCTCCACTACATAATTGTTCCAGGGTAGGTAAAAAAAGACGTAGTCCTTTCGTAAACAAAATTAATGATATTAACAAAATTAAGGTTTTGACAAAGTTTACACTAGAGGCAACAGAGATATTGTTGAAAGGTCTCTCATACATAGTAGGTACGCATTTGTACTCATTACAGTTCCTGTCGAGATTTTTTAGCCGTTGGTTCTGCTTCTAATTGCTCGTCGTCCTCCTGCACAATCAGGCTGTTAAGGACGTCCTCGCCGTCGTCGTATTCGTCGATTATGTCTGACGAGTCCTCCTCGTTCAAATCAGTTGCAGGGGCGTTTTCGCAGGAGTGGCCTGTGCAGTACTTGCACATAGCTGAGCATCTAAGACCTGCTTTCTTGCAGCTGCAAGCTCCGGTGCTACAGCCTTTGCTGCACTTGCAGGAAACAATTTGGAGGATGTTATCTGGCGCAGCATTTTTCGTTGTGGGGATTGGTAGTACCTACCCCTCGCGTGGTTAGGCTCCAGCCCCAAACTGATGGGCGAAGTTCATTACCTAACCACGCTTGTACTTGCTGGTAAGTGCGGAGGGAGTGGTAATTGGCAGCGTCCCTTGTCGGTGGTAGGTATTTTTGCTGAATTTCGGAAAAAAATATTTTCTGCGAAGCGCCATATCTCAGTAAGGAATTGACATACAGACATATGTGAGTACTCAAATAAGGAATGTTACTAAGTATGTAAAATCACTTGAAACTTTGTTACAGTAGAGCTTTTATATATACAGATACACTAGCTTTTGTTTCATTAAAAAATATCAAGTAGTTTTGATTTTATATGCATTCAAAGTTCCCATAAATATCGAGTCCCGCTGACAGTCACGTGACCGCGTGTGACGTCACATAGCAACACTCCGCTCCGCAGTAGTTTACTCGCGCAGTGTTTTGCTTTATTTCATCGCTTCCAGTTGTATGAATTGAATTAATAATAGATGAAGGGTTAGAAAATGGACAATCAAATAATCTACCTAAAATAGAAGGACTTGGTTGTTCATTATTTAGCGACAATAGTGATTTCTTTGCCGTCGAAAGGCGAGGAGTAAAAATGCAAAGGTAAGTTAAGTTAAACTTTTTATAATATAACTCTCGAAAATAGATATTAATATCTGTTCTATAAGTATTCTTTTATTGAAGTACCTAAAATACCCAAGTATTTCATTTCGTAATGCCACTAGCTATAGCTAGAATTAGGTATCAGAGACCTTAGGTTTTAGGTAATGTAATATAGGTCAATATAAAAATAATAAAACAAAATATACTTTATTGCACAGAACAAAAACAAATACATTAACAATACTCAAAAAGGGAGAAGGCAAGTGGCAGCCTTATCGCTCTAAGCGATTTCTTCCAGGCAACCATTAGGTCTTAAAACCGAAAACTACTAATCCCTACTTAATATTACAAATGCGAAAGTAACTCTGTCTGTCTGTCTGTTACGCAGATAGAATAGACCTTGGAGACGGACATAGGCTACTTTTATCGCGGGAAAACAACTGATTCCCACGGGAAAGATTCGGGCGGAGTCGTGAGGCGGAAACTTGATATCTACGAGCTATCTGACCTTGGGGTTTGATAGAATAGACCTTGGAGATGGATATAGGCTACCTTTTACCGTAGGAAAATCCCTCACTCCCACGGGAAAAAGGTCACCCCGAGTAGAAAGTTTTGATAAAACCTGGTACAGAGATATAATAGACCCTAGGGATATGTATAGGCTACATTTTACCGCGGGAAAATACTTTAATCCCACGGGAAAAATAGTAGTACAGGTGAAAAGTTTTGATAAAGATTGGTACAGAGATAAAATAGACCTTGGAGTAGGATATAGATTATCTCTTACCGCGGGAAAATACCTTATTCCCACGGGAAAATGGGAGGTCTGGCAGAAAATTTTAGTGAAACTTGGTACAGAGATACAAAATATTTTAGGGGGGATAAAGGCTATTATACCGTGGGAAAATATCTCATTCCCACGGGAAATATACCTAGTAGCGCGGCGGGAATTTTTGATGATACTTGGTACAGATATAGAATAGATCTCGGGGGGATGGATTAAGTCTACCTAATACTAGTAACGCGCGCGGCTACTTTTTCAGGCTAGAAATCATCTCATTCCTACGGGAAAAGTCGAAATCCAACGCGGGCGTAGCCACGGGCGGGCAGCTAGTAGGTACATAAAAAGGTAATCACTACTTATACTTAAGTCAAAATTATCTTCACAACAATAAACTGTGCTTCGATTTCTAACAGGATCTGATCTCTTCATAGCTTGTAATCATTTACTTCGTATTTTGACATCCATTGGAACGACAAAAAATAACTTTTCCGGCGCATTGATAGCCGTATTTGTACATTTTGGCACAACACATGATTTTATGGTATTTGGATTGTTAGTTTTTTTTTAAATTCAGAAATCCAAGTACAAAATACCTAATAACGCAAGGCAGCCGTACGGAAGAGCGGGAACGGACTGAGCGAGCGTTGCTTTATGACGTCACGCGCTTGAACGCGGAATTTCGTCGCGCGCTCACTTTAAACTTCTCTATCTTGGAAACTAATTGACGTATCGAAATAATTATTTCACTAGTATTTTTTATTTCGAACGGAGAATTTATAAAGCTAACATTCAAAATTAGTGAACATTCTCTATTGTAGATAATTTCACGTACTACAAAATGTTTCTGAACGCTTTTGTCGTAGGATGTAAGGAAAAAAGGTAATTGACGAAAAACTGACGAAAGGTCGAGATTTTTCAGTTCTCCCCCCCCCTCCTCTTTTTGCACAGGGTCGTCGAGGTCCAAAACTTGACAAAATGTTAATTAACCATCCCTGAACAACATCTCCAAGTTTCATTAAATTCCGACCTTTTTCTACCCAACTCCACTTCTTGCGACTTGTCGACCGGACTATAAAAGGTATAAAAATATCGATTGTACTTGTCACGAATCAATCATCTTCAATCTTTCTTCCTGAAACAATAATTATATGAATTTCACATTATGAAATAGCTTTACGCCCCGTTTTGTCAAGTCATCTATTTATTAAGCCTCCACACAGACACAACAATTATTCAAAATATGTTTGACTTCCATTTGTTCTTACAATGATCCCTATCACCAATGTACAGACAGACTATGAGTACCTAATTTTATTATACGTAGACTAGATTATTACCTATGATTAATTAAATCATTCAAGTACTAGTTCAAAACTTGTCTTTTGTTTATTTTTGTAATGTACAGAAGCCAGCACGTGCTGCAGAACGTGTTGGACATTCGCACTACGAAATTCACCCCTACGCTACTGAAAACGGGCGTTTTTATGGTCAACATGTCCAGCCGCATGTGCTGGCTACTGTATCTTAACTATGTATATTCATAGTACAGACTCTACCTAGTTTTGGGCTCAGCAGGCTTACCACGTGACGTGCGACAAGCTCGAGAAGCTGTCAAACGCGACATAGCAACATTTTTTTTGACACAGCTTCTCGACCTCCTCGCGCGTTACATAGTAAGCCTGCTGATGGCCGTTTATTCTTGCAGTTAATATCAGCGGTGACTTTCGGCGGAGTATCATATTCCTTATTCATGACAGTGGACTACACAAGATCTCACAGAGACAAACCGGACGGGAACGGCCATTCGCCGCAGGAAATCCAGAGAATGGCGCTAAGCCTTTACATAATACACGGATATTTCTTGCTCGTTATATTGTACTATACTATTATAAGTTTGCTGTTGGTCGTTGGAGTTCATAGGGTGAGTAGACAGTCCCTACCTATGGTCACTGGTCGGTCACTCCATACAAAAAAAGGCGTTTTGTTTTGACAAGCTACTTCTTTTTGAATAACAACTGAATAACAACTACAAGTCAATGGCGCTAGGCGCTATGTAAAACACAAAGTCAAACACAATGTCGATAGCAGCCCCAATTTTTTTATTAATTTCTATTTTTATTCATTAAGTATAAGGAATATGAATTTAGGGCGCTAGTAATAGGTCAAATAACTTAACTTCTCCAAATTAAGATTAAAAGGACTATTTCGCATGGGAGTGCCCTATTTTGCTAATCCTTCACTTACACCCTTTAAACCTTTACAAGGCAGTGGTCACTTTAATAATAATAATAATCTTTATTAAAAATAACGGCAGTTACATTGCCTGGCCCCCAAACTAGGTCACCCTGTGCTATGGGAAGCCAAAATCCACTATATGGCCACCTTAATTTTAATTAACTTAACATAAACTCGAAAACCAATGCATTTTATAAAGTTGTTTTGTCTTATAAAGGGTTAAAGTAAAACCTGTTAATAATAATTTGTTCTATTTTATTTTACAGAATAAAACAAGGTATTTAAGGTACTATTGCAACGCTGCTCTTCTGTTACTAATCCTGGCCAGTGCTCTTGTGGTAGTCACCCTAGTGTTCTTTGGCATTATGGCTTCCGTGCCTTTGCTGAAATGGTGTTGTAAGTATATATAAAAACTCTAAACTATTCTACTCCAAAGCTGCGTGCGACTACGATAACCAAATATCGTTTCATAAACCTGACTCACACACATCTAGCTTGTGATAACTAAATTCAAAGATAGAGTCATAATGATTCGAACCTTATGAAACAGCACATGCGGCTGGAAATTTCGTAGTGCAAATGTTCAACCGCATGTGCTGTCTTCTGTAGGTACTTTACCTACCTATCTATTAATTTAAAGCCAAGAGAAATGAAAAACCTCGACATATTGCGGAATTTCAATGGAACTAATTTTATAAGGGAAATTGTTACCATAGTCGTAAAAATATACACGTGGCACCCCCAGAGCAGGTTTTTTATTTCTTTGGTCAGGCTTTACCTACTTTACTAATACGTGCTCCTACCGACTACATCTGTAGATAGTACCCGGAAGAAACCAACGGCTTACGTGCCTTCCGAATCATCTTCCATTCCGGACCAATCAGGCGATTCAGCCTGCGATGTCTTAACCAAAGTGAAGAAAGTCTCACCAAGTGATATTCGTTCGACAAAAGCCCCTCCGGGATTTGAACTCGGGACCTCCGTATCGTGAGGCAAGCATCAGCTAAAGACTGACCAGAAAAATAATCTTCCTCACCATATTGCGGAATTTCAAAGAAACTAACTTTAGGTGTATAATGGAAATTGTTGCCAGAAACAAAAATAAAGTAAAGTCTGTCTGACCAAAGAAATAAAAAACCTAGCCATATTGCGGAATTTCAAAGGAACAAATTTTATAATGGAAATTGTTGCCTTAAATGCGTAGTGTCTCGTGCCGTAAATATAAAAACATGCACGTGGCGCCTCCAGAGTAGGTTTTTTATTTCTTTGTTCAGGCTTTACATCTAGCGCTAGACAGAGTAGATTTTTATTTTTCTGTTAGGTTTTACCTTACAAACATGAACTAATAATATTTTTTTTGTTTTATTCATAACACGTATTTTATTACAGTAATCCTGTTCTACGGCTTCATCGTTGTTCGTAGTGCCTTTTTCGAGATGGAAGATTCAAACAGGCCACCACCGGATTATGAACTAAAAACAATGCAGAACTTTGAAAACCAGCAATCTGCGCCGCTAATTTGATTAAAGATATTCGTAATTTTAAATAAGTCGTATTATTTACTTATTACTAGTTGTGCCTTTTCTTGTCTTTGTTGTTAGAAAGGTCGACTACGCAATGGTTGACTTCCATTAGGGAGTTCGCTGGTTCAAGCCTCGGCACGTACCAATATGTTTTCGATTTTCAAATTCATATGTACGTTTTCTCGACGCTCATATGGCGAAAGACATCATCGTGAGGAAACCTGCATACGCCTGCGAAGAAATTCGTGCTGTGTGAAGTTGACCAACCCGCACTGTGCTAGCGTGGTCGACATAGGCCTGTTCCCCCACCCTTCTTCAGGGGAAGCTCGAGGCCCTCGATGAGATGATGAGGACATAATTATATGAGCTATTAGCGAATCGCACTTGTAAAATAGTGCTGAAAAGCGCTATTTTATTCATCCGTCAGTACCACATCACCCCCGGGAATGCCCGGGATAAACGCGAAGCTTCATTGAATACGCCACGCATGCAATCTACTGAAAATATTCCGGTTAGTGCCCTGGGGCTCCTCAACTTAAATCCGTCAGTAGTTTTTCATTTCATTTTATTCGCGTTATTATTTTTCAAACATTTCATGAGGGCTGTATAAATGTAGTATCCTTTGACGGAACGCCAAAAATATTTAGAGAAAAACAATTGAACGGAACGTCAACGTCAAATGTATAAACCAACTAAAATTGAAAGTATCGGTTTTATAGTCATAGTTATATGTGTTTCTCTCTTTCTTATGCGAAGATGATTGAATTTCAATCTTGCATCCTTTTCTTTGTCACGACGTGCTAGTATTTTGACTTTAGCAACATTCAATCGAAATCGTCTTTTTATCCGGTGTGAAGAACGTTGCTTTCTGGCGTATTTTGTTTTATTTAATAATTTCTATAGCGATATCGAAATGAAATTAAGCTAATTATCGAGAAAAAAGCCTATATCAACTAAAAATGGCGACTAAACAAAATCTTGCAGCTCAAAATCAGGTTTGTATCGTATCGTTTTGAGGTTGACTTGTATAGTACTATTTTGGGGAAAAAGTGTATGATTGTAAATGCTCAATTTAATAAATTTATAGTTCTAAATCAGTTTTTTATTTCCATTTTCACTATAGTTAGTACAATGGATAAACGAAGCTGGTATGTCGGAGGGCAGCAAGCGGGCTGGTTTACTGAGAAAAATCATAGAAGTGCTTCTACACCAGGGTTCGAACATGATACCAGTTTATACGGAGAATATCCTTAGTTATGCAAACGACAAATCTGCGGACGTAAAGAAGCAAGTTGTAGCATTTATTGAAGAGATTAGGTGAGTGTATGTGTGGTTCTTGTATAGAGAATAGGTCCACTAAAAAATTCTGTAGACGGATCGCAATCAGTCATTCAAGATAAGACTGGCTGGGTCTGCCCTGTGCTCAGTCAATACTAAACTAAAATAGTAAATCGGAGTATCTTCTGAGAGAAAATTAGCTCTGTATCACACAACATTATAATATATTTGGAATTAGGACTGATTAGTTATTTAGGCACTAGATTCTCTGATTGTTATACTATTGTACTATGTTACAATTTGGATTTCTTACTAATGCTTTTATTTTGTAAAAAAATATTAAAAGAAATGGACGACATTCATGTTACTGTAGTGTATACATATTTGAAATTTATTTATTTTTTAGTAAACTACATCCAGATTATTTGCCAAAAATGATTGGCCAGCTGCGTCTTCTGGTGATTGATTCAGTAATAGCGGTTCAGAAGCGAGCCATTCAGGCAGCTAGTATTGTGACCAGGAACACTTTGATTTGGACGTGCAAGACTGATATTGATATTAGTGAGCTGCAGTTTGTGTGGCAACATTTGTCCGAGTTGAAGGTATGTATATTAGAATTCTCTCATTTTGTACACTAGTATTGCCCCGCTGTCAACAGAATGAAGGAATTTGTTTCGTGGTCTTTGAGTAGACAACAAACTAGAATAGTAATCGGCTCTCTTTGGCTAAATTGAATAGCCACTTCCAGTCTGATAGCTTTGAAGAAAGTATGTCAAGATGTAATTTGTACAGCTTTTTTACGGAAAGGTTTACCTTATTATTACTTATCAATTTAAGCTACAACTTCAGTAATTCAAAACTAGTTCAGATTATTTCTATAAATCCTCTTTATCACTTTTCTAGTTTATGTGGTGTACTTTTAATGAATGAATAAAATACAAAAGAGGAAAATATTAATAAATGTGATGCTAATAGAGATTCAATGGATAAGAGCAATAATATAGATTAATTTCTAAGACACAAGTAATATTTTTCTAGCTTATAGTTCTCAACATGATAGACAGTGATAATGAAGGTATCCGGACTCATTCAATAAAGTTCCTTGAGGAGGTGGTTCTACTGCAGAGTCCTGGGGAGGGATCTGAAGAGGAGTTTGATTTGGACAACTTACCCAAGAACCTGCCATTTATCAAAAGGAAGGATTTAGAAGAAGAGGCTGAGTAAGTCAACCTTGTGTCATTAATACAGAACTATTCAATATTTAGTTAACAGGGCAAGAAAATTCTGATATTTTCAAATGTTGTGTTTTTTCTTAAATAATTTAAAACTTCAAGTGCATGCATACTCATATACTTACACAATATTAATATTGAGTTTGATTTGATATGATATAGTTTGAAAAACCTTTTTATGTCTAATTTACTTTACCTAAATGTGGCCCCTGTGTTTATATTGAGGAAATTCGGACCCCTATCCATCCATGCGAGATTAATTTGTACTAGTCCGATTCCCTTCAGGTAATAATTACCCTTCAGGTAAAAACGCCCACACCCGCCGGCGGGGACGCGGCCAGTACCAAAATCAAAATTGAAAATCAGAGACGGAGCCCCTCAGGCGTCGTCTCCATCACGATGTTTTTCAATATCAACGCGCTAGGCCGTGGTCCGAGGCTCACTTGAGCCGCCCCTAGACGCGTTGGTATATGACTTTTTTTGGGGTAGAGTCTTCCACTCCCCCGCAAGTCCGGTGAAGCTGATTGGTCGTACCTTTTCGACACAAGCATAGGACAATTAAAAAAAAAAGAAAAAAAAAGTCCGATTATTTCAATATATTTTTAAACATAATTTTAACGTCTTTTCAGGCACATCTTCACATTACTTGTGAAATTCCATAACTCTCAACACATCTCAAGTGTCAACTTGATGGCCTGTATGACAACTTTATGTCTGTTAGCCAAGTTCCGTCCAAAATTTATGCCCAGAGTCATACAAGCCTTGGGAGACCTACACACGACATTGCCACCAACATTATCCCAATCTCAAGTGAATTCTGTACGAAAACATTTGAAAATGTTGCTAGTGAACATTATAAAACACCCCTCCTCGAACGACATGCTACCACAACTCATGCAGTTGCTGCTAGACATTGGGATGACCTCTCAGGAAATCAGCAAGGCCATACCGAAGGATCGACGGAACAAGCGCTTGGGAGAACTGAAAAGTTCGGACACTCCGGCGAAACGGATTAGGATAGATTCTCCACAAAGTAATAGCCAAGGCAGCGACAGTAACAGCCGCAGTGATTTTAACTTTGATGAAGACATTAACAACGTTATTGCACCAGTACCACCACCACCATTTACTAAAGCGACTGTTACTGAGGAATCAATATTTGAAGGACTTGACAAAGTAGAAAATGTTGTCAAACTTGTAATGTCTACTTTACTGAACAACTTACCCAACGATATGCCTAGTGATTTCGTTAGCGCGTACAAACCCATACCGAACTCTGGTAGCAAAGTGCAAAAGAGAGAACTAGCTAAAATGGTGTTAAGTTTGATAAAGAACGATTCATTTGCTCCACCAAAACCGCCAGAACCACAAATAAGTCTGTCTAATATAGCAGCTAAAATACCACTGTTAAAAGATGACGATGAGAAAATAACATTGAAAAACGCCGTCGCAAAACTGCAGGAATCTACAAAGGCCGACAGAAAAGTAGAAAATGCAGTGTCTAAACTAATGGAAGAAACTAGACAAGAGCATCTAAAAGAAGAAGAGAGGAAAGCCAAAGAGAAGGAGAGGGAGAAGGAGAAATTGATACCTCCCCAAACACCAACAGTCCCGAAGCTGAAACAAAAAGTGAAACTGCTCAAATTGCAAGAAATTACACGTCCAATACCAAAAGAAATCAAAGAGAAACTAATGATTCAAGCTGTCCACAGGATTCTAAAAGCAGAGAAAGAAGCAATTATTGGAGGCGCTACCCAAATTAGAGCTAAATTCATATCAATTTTCGCCTCAAGTTACACGCCAGAGTTGCGTGATTTAGTTCTCAACTACATATTGGAAGACCCTGCAAATAGGATAGACTTAGCAATGAATTGGCTATACGAAGAGTACGCGTTTATGCAAGGGTTTAACAGGCATCCCGTTACGCTGCAACCGAAGGTTCACGAGAAACATGATCAGAATTACAATCAACTGTTGTGCGCATTGATTACTCAAATATTCGAGCGAGGCGAGCCAGCCATTGAAAGCTGCAAGGATGTATTATTCAGAAAGATATACTCCGAAGCTCCTGTGGTGACTGATGAAGCTGTAGATTATTTGAAGCACTTAGTGACTGAGGAGAAGGTGGCGTTTCTAGCCCTTGAACTGTTGGAAGAATTGTGCATTATGAGGCCGCCTAGAGCACATAAGTTTGTGCCATCGTTGGTGTGTCATGTCTGTAAGTATCTGCTTCATAAAATACAGGTTCTATGATCAAAACGTAACATTTGTTCTCATGCTCTTTTTCATTTTCAGTGAGTGAAAATAGTGAAATTCGCGAAACAGCGTTGAAGTGTTCGCTGAAGATCTACAAAAAAGGCTCAGACGCAGTGAAACGAGTGATCGAGAAGCACGGCATGCTGTATCTAGGGTTCGTATAAGATTTTGTCTATATCGCCTACCTTTCGCAACCACGACAGCAATTTCTATATCACGTCGCCTCTTTGTTAGATTTTGTGTTGTGTCTAGGCGCTATACGTAATTAGTGTCCGTAACGTACGCTGTATGTGTTGGCAGTTTCATAACGTGCGGCATGCCCCCACCGGAGCTGCTGGGCGGGCGGCCCATGCGCGTGCCGTGGAACGACGACCTCTACAAGATATGCCTCAACCTCATCGTTAGCCTCTACAACGAGAACGAAGGTCAGATTCACTAGCATTTTACTATAGCAAATCGAAGTAGAAATCATCATTTCATTCTAATATTATAAAGATGAAAGATTTGTATTTTTGTGTGTGTGTGTTCGTAATGAATAAACTCAAAAACGACTGAACCTATTTCAAAAATTCTTTTACCATTTCTAAGCTACATTCACCCTGAGTAACATAGGCTACCCTTTACCGCGGGAAAAAGCCTCATTCCCACGGGAAAAACCATTAACGCGGGCGGAACCGCGGCGGAAAGCTAGTTTTCCATATAACTAAAATATTGTTTTGACATTTCATAAAAAGAAACTTATTTGACTGGCCAGTCAAGTAATTAATTAAGTAATTGAGATCCTTGTGTGACTGTAAAGCGTATGTTCCGTTTCACAGAGGTGATACTGGAAATAGCGCGTATGTATGGTTGTGCGTCGGCGGAGGGTAAGCGGTGCGTACTGCGCATGATCGAGGGGCCCCTCAGGGCCAGCATCGCTAGGGGCCCTGAACTGAGGCCTGCCTTCGACGCGCTGCTCGACGAGTGCCCGAGGGGGGCCGAAACATTACTCACACGGCTCGTACATCTGCTCACGGAGAAAGGTAAGGGGTTGTTGTCATACTTCATACAATACAACAAAATACTTTATTTTTTAATTTGAAAAGTCATAGCCTAAGTAACTAGAAGTTACAGGGGTCCCCAAACTAGGCAAAGCCTGTATCTTGAGAGACCAAACTGACGGTAAATATCTGAATTTTTCCGAAAATCACTACATAGTATAAAATAAAGTCGCTTTCTCTGTCCCTATGTCCCTCCCTATGTCCCTCCCCTTGTACGCTTAAATCTTTAAAACTACGCAACGGATTTTGATGCGGTTTTTTTTAATAGATAGAGTGATTCAAGAGGAAGGTTTATATGTATAATACATGCATAATATACTGAAGGATAACCCACAATAACCATTTTCCCGTGCGGAGCCGGGGCGGGTCGCTAGTACTTTATAAGAAAGACATAGGTAGTCAAAAAAGCAAGTGTGGCAAAACGTAAATGATGAATATAAAAATAATACAATAAAAATAAAGAGGAAAGCTTTGTACTACCGCGAGAAAATGCCTCATTTTCACGGGAAAAACTGTTAACGCGGGCGGAGCTGCGGCGAAATGCTAGTTTGATTACGCAGCGTCGTCAGTAATTCAAATGGCATTGCGGGCGTAATCATGCCGAATTTCGGTCGCGTAAATTCGGTATAGTGACAATCAGGCAGTTTTTATAAAGGGTAACATTTATGTATAAATAATAAGGTTGTATTTTGTTTAGCGCCGCCGTCGGAGGAGCTGGTGTCTCGGGTGCGCGAGTTGTATGCTACCAGGGTGTCTGACGTGAGGTTCCTCATACCAGTCCTGCCCGGACTCACCAAGAAGGAGGTCGGTTACCAAACAGATTACACGTTCTTATATAAATCCCCACCAAGGGGCTCGAGCCTGCCCTGAAATCTATGACTTACTACGTAAGAAGCGACAGGCTCGAAAAGCTGTCAAACGTGACATATTGACAGAACTACTATGGCTCTAATGTCACTATGTTTGACAGCTTCTCGAGCTTGTCGCTTCTTACATAGTAAGCCTACAGAGTGAGTAGGCCTTAGTCGACCAAGCTGGCCCTGTGCAGGTTGGTCAACTTCACACACAACCTTTGATTTACTTCGCAGGTGTGTGCAGGTTTCCTCGAGATGTTTTCCTTAACCGTAAGAGCGTCGAATAAACGTACTGGTACGTGCCTAAGCTCGAACCCGCGAACTTCCGATTGGAAGTCAACGGCCCTAGCCACTTGCCACCGACACGCTTCGAAACAGATCACACGGATCACGTTTATTCATAAAGCCACAATGTAGTCCACCCGTGACGATCATCATGACCTTAAACGAAAGCTCTGTTTTTTTTTCGTTTTTGAATCATCGTGCATATATGCGGTAACAAATAAAAAAACTTCTTGGCATATTATGGGTATATCAGTACCTAAACAATTGAATGGGTAGTGAAATAAACCTATCCGAAAAAAGAAACTGAACTACTCGTAAAACACAGCTGATCCTTTTTGGAGAAGAGTCGCGAGAGAGGAGGCCTATGCCAGAAGGCACACTGAGCTGACATCACAACCACAATAGTTAGGTACCAAAATAATGGCTTACCAATTGATTGAAATATTTTTTTTCATAATACCACCCTATAGATACTGAAAGGGTATCAATGTGGAGTAAAGCTTATAGTTGATGCAATATGGGATTACACGCTTTATGTCAGATACGCAAAATGTCAGACACGCAGATTGTCAGAATTCGCAAAATGCCAGAAACTCAAAAAGTCAGATTCGCAAAAAGTCAGACACGCAAAATGTCAGAAACGCATAATGTCACATACTCAAAAAGTCAAATTCGCAGAATGTCATACTCAGAATGTCAGATACGCAAAAAGTCATCTATACGTTTACGAAAGATTTGATTGTTTTTATTGTATAGGCCGGAAATTCACTAGAATGGTAGCCCACAGTTGATTACAATAATAATAATAGATATTAATACTTTATGCATAGGTGTTGATGTTAAGTGTCGATAATGGGGCTAAATTGTAAGTCTACTATTTACGTCATTTTTATTTTTGTTTCCTTTCTTTGGTAGCTTAAATTAATAATAATAATATGTAAGGACATTATGGGTGTCAGACAGCTGATATACATACATATATAAATAAATATACAACATCCAGACACAAGGCAAACACAAGTGCCCATCACACGAATGTTTGCCCTGGGCGGGATTCGAACCTGCGACTGTGTGCTTCGAAGGCAGGCGTACTACCTACCAACTTATTAGGCTACGCTACGAGGCCGTCAGATACGTAAAGTGCCATAGGCAGAGATCCTACTATATTTTTATAAGAATAGCATAGAGGATATAATTATTAGCTCATTCATGTTCTAAACGTAGTCGCAAACAACTTTAGTCACAAACAAAGCATCAAATAATTTTATCTATAATAATGCACTTTTTGCATATCAACGTTGAATTTATCTGATATATACTTGACAATTTCCACTTATTAAATAATAACTCCAGTCAGGAATATTTTTGCATTGTTTTTGATAAAATGGTGTAATAGATTTTATCATGACAACTTCTGTTTATAATACTCGTCCCAAAAATTTTGATGATTATTTATATCTATTTGATCGTGTTTTCAAATGAAATTATAATTAATGTGAACAGAAAATGTTTTATTAATTTCTTCCTGCCTATCGTTCATTTCATGACATTTTGCGTATTAGACATTCTGAGTTTCTGACATTCTGCGTTTTTGACTTTCTGCGTATTTGTCATTTTGCGTTTGTGACATTTAGCGTATATGACATTTCGCGTACAGTTTCACTAACCTGACAATCTGCGTGTCTGACATTTTGCGTATCTGACATAAAGCGTGTAATCCCAATATGGTTGCAAATGGCTTGCTAAAATTATTCTTTGTGAGCGGCGCCCGCGCCCCACTCTCCAAGCCAGAATAATCTGTATAATGGAAAAGTTCCTTTTAGGGTGCTCCCTCACCGGGAGCATTCGCGTGTAATGTAACATTATAGATTCGTCTTTGAGCATTACATTACAATAATACCTCCCTGACTGACGAGCATTCGCGTGTAATGTAACATTATAGATTCGTCTTTAAGCATTGCATTACAATAATACCTCCCTGACTGACGAGCATTCGCGTGTAATGTAACATTATAGATTCGTCTTTGAGCATTACATTACAATAATACCTCCCTGACTGACGAGCATTCGCGTGTAATGTAACATTATAGATTCGTCTTTGAGCATTACATTACAATAATACCTCCCTGACTGACGAGCATTCGCGTGTAATGTAACATTATAGATTCGTCTTTAAGCATTGCATTACAATAATACCTCCCTGACTGACGAGCATTCGCGTGTAATGTAACATTATAGATTCGTCTTTGAGCATTACATTACAATAATACCTCCCTGACTGACGAGCATTCGCGTGTAATGTAACATTATAGATTCGTCTTTGAGCATTACATTACAATAATACCTCCCTGACTGACGAGCATTCGCGTGTAATGTAACATTATAGATTCGTCTTTAAGCATTACATTACAATAATACCTCCCTGACTGACGAGCATTCGCGTGTAATGTAACATTATAGATTCGACTTTGAGCATTTCATAGCGGCGGGGGCTAGGGGAACATTGATGTTACAAGTTGTATCAAGATATTACACATTGTATCATTACAAGGTGCGCATTGTAATGCTCGGTTCTCCTCCTTCACTGATGTATGCCCGTTTTGTATCATTACAAGGTGCGCATTGTAATGCTCGGTTCTCCTCCTTCACTGATGTAATGCTCAAATCTGTAACGTTACATTACACGCGAATGCTCCCGGTGAGGGAGCACCTTTACGATTCATTAAAATATAAGGTAAATATTTGTGAGAGTCAAAATGGCGGGTGTACCTTAACGAATCGAGTCACGTTATATATCAAATAAATGTACCTAAAATGTACCTAATAGTACCTCCCCTTTGATCAACTGTACCTAACTCAGAGCAGAGCTGTAACAAAATCAAAGTACACCCGCCGCTTTGACTGTCAATATGGCGGGTGTATTTGAATTTCTCGTGAAATGTTCGATGGTTATTTTATATTACTATACCATATAAATGTACCTAAAATGTACCCCAAAACTCAGTAAGTCTTATCTCAAAAAATAGATTAGATCTCGAGATAAAATATTTTTAATTTCCGACTTTGCTTAATAGCTCTAAGTGATACCTCATTTTTACACTATTAGCCAGTAAAAAGGTAAATTAAGTACTATTAAATTAATCTTATATCTATACTAACCATAAAGAGGAAAGATTTGATTGTTAAATTGTTTGTTTGCATTGAATAGGCTCCGAAGCTACTGAACCTATTTCAGAAAAAGATCACTTGAAAAAATTAAGGATTCTTACTAAAACTGCAATAATTTAACCCAAGGTTAAAAAAATATACTAAAATATTCCTAACTAGCCATCCACCGCGATTCTGTCCGCGTTAACAGTTTTTCTCATGGGAATGAGGAATTTTCCTGCGGTAAAAGGTAGCCTATGTTCTTTCCCAAGGGCTATTCTATCTTTGTGGCAAGTTTCATCAAAATCGGTTCAGTATTTTCGGTGCCTATTCATTTATCCATAATATTATCATTGTATAATAGAATGATAATATATTATTATAAAGAGGAAAGATTTGATTGTTTGTTTGTTTACATTGAATAGGCTTCGAAACTATTGAACCGATTTAAATCAAACTTGGTACAAAGGTACAATAGCCCTTGGGAAAGAACATAGGCTACCTTTTACCGCTGGAAAATTCCTCATTCCCATGAGAAAAACTGTTAACGCGGACAGAATCGCGGTGGATGGCTAGTTAGGAATATTTTAGTATATTTTTTTAACCTTGGGTTAAATTATTGCAGTTTTAGTAAGAATCCTTAATTTTTTCAAGTGATCTTTTTCTGAAATAGGTTCAGTAGTTTCGGAGCCTATTCAATGCAAACAAACAATTTAACAATCAAATCTTTCCTCTTTATGGTTAGTATAGATATAAGATTAATTTAATAGTACTTAATTTACCTTTTTACTGGCTAATAGTGTAAAAATGAGGTATCACTTAGAGCTATTAAGCAAAGTCGGAAATTAAAAATATTTTATCTCGAGATCTAATCTATTTTTTGAGATAAGACTTACTGAGTTTTGGGGTACATTTTAGGTACATTTATATGGTATAGTAATATAAAATAACCATCGAACATTTCACGAGAAATTCAAATACACCCGCCATATTGACAGTCAAAGCGGCGGGTGTACTTTGATTTTGTTACAGCTCTGCTCTGAGTTAGGTACAGTTGTTCAAAGGGGAGGTACTATTAGGTACATTTTAGGTACATTTATTTGATATATAACGTGACTCGATTCGTTAAGGTACACCCGCCATTTTGACTCTCACAAATATTTTGATGTAAAATGTCAAAACGACGCGTCAAATGCAACAAAAAAGTGAAATTTTCAACGAACATCATCACTACATAGTATAAAATAAAGTCGGTTTCTCTGTCCCTATATCCCTCCCTATGTCCCTCCCTTTGTACGCTTAAATCTTTAAAACTACGCAACGGATTTTGATGCGGTTTTTTTTAATAGATAGAGTGATTCAAGAGGAAGGTTTATATGTATAATACATGTGGTGGGGCAGTGGACTGTAATTGAAAATTTACGAAAAGCGCGAGGGAAAAGATGGCGGCTAAGTTGCTACAAATGAATCGAAAAGAATACGACAAGATATTGGTTTGTGTATTAAGTAATGAGGGAAATGACGAGCTGATTCGGAGAGTTGAGGTATAGATCAGCTCGCCAGAAGGAAAAGCACATACCTGGAAGCAGCAGAGTGATCTCGCTAGGCGACGCTATCGCTCCAAGCGTGTTGCACTGTCCTGGAGGTGGATTGTCCTTGCTGCTGTAATAACGCGAAATCTTCGATACAGTTTCTTCACAGTTCTATATACAGCGCAAAGTTCTATATGTACACGAGACACTCGCGGTTACGGAGCTCGTCGGAGCCGAGACGACAAATCCAGGCGTGCGGTCGGTTCTCACGCCATAGTGCGACTGATTTGTGTTGCTCGCGTCGCGAATCTTCCAATCTTCCAATGCGCGAGAGCGAGAAGGCTTTTGCACATCTTGGGCAGGCATTGTGCGGGAGGGAGAGAGTGTAGGAAGGAAAGGGATGCATTTATCCACAAACCAATGCTATTTACAAAATAGTGCGAAAAACTATAACACGCGCAACCTTCTTCTTCATATTTAAGAGCCTCGCTCTTGTCGGTGGAGTCTACGCCACTCTGTTCTGTCTTCCGTCCTCTTTTTGATCTCCTGATACGACACGACATCTATTCCTTCCTTAATTTGGTCCATATATGTCCTTCTAGGTCGTCCTCTCTTCCTTTTCCCTTCTATCTTTCCTTCAATGATGTTTCTGACAAAGTCACACACACAAGTCAAACACGCGCAACCAACATGCATAATATACTGAAGGATAACCCACAATAACCATTTTCCCGTGCGGAGCTGGGGCGGGTCGCTAGTTGTTATATAACTACAAAGAGTATTTGAACACTATAGAAATGTAATGCATGTAAATCATAAAGAAATCAATTCTGTCAACTAACTGAGGTGCGGGGGGTTCTTTCGGGGTTGAGTTTGCTCCGAAGGACATAATAATATCCTTTCTATTGGTCGAAAGATATCTCAGTACCAAATCACTGAAGCGTTGACAGGATCGGGTTATCGCCTTATATTACGTCTCAATAATACAAAAAAATAATCTTACTCTATGATAAAATTGATAAACTAAACTACTGTTTTTGCTTCAGATTTTGGCAGCTCTTCCGAAGTTGATA